>JACEEZ010021452.1:162500-167500 GCA_016584305.1 Chionoecetes opilio | reverse complement strand
GTGTGTGTGTGTGTGTGTGTGTGTGTGTGGGTGTGGGTGTGTGTGTGTGTGGTGTGGGTGGGTGGGTGGGTGGGTGGGTGGGTGGGTGGGTGGTGGTGGTGGATGGGTGGGTGGGTGGGTGGGTGGGTGGGTGGGTGGGTGGGTGGGTGGGTGGGTGGGTGGGTGGGTGGGTGGGTGGGTGGGTGGGTGGGTGGGTGGGTGGTGGGTGGGTGGGTGGTGTGGTGTGTGTGTGTGTGTGTGTGTGTGTGTGTAGTCCTGCAACAATTATTCTAACCCCTTCACGCCCAGATCTTTCCTTTGCTATAAAAAAATGTATGTTGTCGAGCCATAAGATTACGAAAAGTAACTGATATACCAAACAAGTTAGCCGACAAGGATACTAAAGAGGTCATATCTATAGAATATTGCTTATACTCACTAAAAATTGTCTGATGGGACCCAAATTATAATGGAAATTACGTTCAGGGCCTCAAGGGCTTAAAACTTACTTACCAAGCTGTCACTCTTAGGTCATGATTTGTCCATTTTTATATACAGGATTCGCATTGTAACTTATCAACAAATTTCGGCATTTTCGGGACTGCTATTAGTGGACTATTTCTTATACTTTTTAAACATAGTAGCATTTCGTTAATAGAGGCTTTTAACCCCTTCACACCCAGATCTTTCCTTGGCTATATAAAAAAATCGTCTGTTGTTAGCCATGAAATTACGAAAAGTAACTGAATATACCAAAGAAGTTAGTCGACAAGGATACTAAACAGGTCATATCTATAGAGTATTGCTTATATTAACCAAAATCGTCTAATGGTATACCCAAATTACAATGGAAATTACGTTCTGGGTCTCAAGCGGTTAAGGAGCTTTTGCACCTGTCCAATTGTTCACGGAGATAAAGTCTGCTTGAAACATGGCTTACAACATGAAACAAAAACTACCTGAATATTAAACATGCTTTCGGTATTAAATTTATTCACAATTCTTCATGGTCACCACACACGGGCAGATATTTTGAGCCCAACTAACTGAAATCAATCAAGAATGTCAGTACGAATATTCATAGTTCAGTAAATATTTCACACATGCTAAGTCTAAAGAAATAGTCTGGTAACCTTTTCTTCATAAATATACCCCCCGCGTCTGACCTTCTCTGTACCTGACTGACACTTCCCTGTAATGACATTCAGATTTTTATCATCTAATATTAATCCACTGATTGACAAACACACAAACACCAAAACAAAAGTGAAGCTAACCTTTCAAAATACTGCAACCACTGAAAAATATTAAAAAAAAACATTGCGAGTGTTGCAACCTGTGATTTTTCAAGATAATTACATGCTGACATTACACAGCTGTCTTTTGTGAATGTCATTGCAAAGCTTGTGTACATGTGTGTTAAGTGAATACATCCGATGCCAAGTTGGAGGCACTTCTTGACTGCTATTAAAACTTTTAGACTCACTATCCTACCCTAATCTAACCTAAGCCCACGTTTTAACCTCCTAAGTAAAGCCAAATCCTCATCAAATAGTGGCAAGGGACGAACAGAGGCAATGCAGGTCACAAGAAGAAGAAGAGTGAGCCGCTTGTAAGCACTCGTCTCTCTCCTGCCTTTTAACAAAATGTCATTTCTCCAAAAGTAATGATTTGCGACGGAAGCTCTTAGAGAGAATGTTTCCCACCAATACAATATAAAGTAGACTCACACCTTGTAAGCACGATGAAAATAAACCCATTGACATTTGAGGCGTATCCGATGCACCGGTGTTGTATAATCAAGAATCTCATTTCATTCTTCACCATTAATGTATTAATCGTATACCCTCACACTGGTGTACTGTGGCGCGCTGGTTCAAATGACTGCCTTATACCAGCTTTTTCATTTACTACTTGGCATTACAACCATCACAGCTCTCAAGAATGTGCAGGGCCAACAGCCTAAGCCTTCAAAGGAAAAAATAACAATTGTCTACAGGCGCTATAGGCTCCAACGTAAAACAAAGAGGTAGACCATCACCATCACATATCGCTGTTACACTCTCAGAAATGGGGGGTATATTAAGGGTAGAATTGTTACATCGCACCATCACTACCCTTTTAAACCCTATGTCCAGGCTGGAGGGTAGATGCTGCCGATTATACCCTTTATCTACCTTTTATCTACCCTTTTTAGACGAGAGGGTTGCAAAAGGGTATATTTGCGTCGATCCGAAAGGGTATATTTGTAAGGGTAGAAAAAGGGTAGCAGTATTTCATCACTACAAATACCCTTTTTCTACCCTTTTCCTACCCTTTTTTTTCTAAGAGTGTATGGAATCATTAGTTTTACTTGTTGATACAAATACCTGAAGGGGCCGAAGTGTTTGCGAGGGTCAGGTGTCTGCCGAAAACGGTACAATTGTAATTTTGTTCTACACTTAATAGTATCATTTTCAATTCCCTAATTTTCACTATTCAAAACTAACTTAATACTGTCACGCATATGTTTAGATTGACAGCTTAAAATACAAGAGGAGGAACACGGAAGGAGTCTCGGTACAAAATGTTGACTTGCAGCCCCGGGCATCACGAGGCGTTGTGTCGCGGGCCTGCATGTTTTAACCCAATGAGACCCAGAGCGTAATTTCCATTGTAATTTGTGTACCATTAGACGATTTTTAGTGAATATAAGCAATATTTTATAGATATGACCTGTTTAGTATCCTTGTCGACTAATTTATTTGGTATATTCAGTTACTTTTCGTAATTTTACGGCTCGACAACATTTTTTATTTTATAGCAAAGGAAAGATCTGGGCGTGAAAGGGTTAAGGGCGTGATAATGCTTCCGCAGATACTGAATGTTTTATTCTATCACATTAGATCAGAAGTGTAACAACCAGGCTATGATTACCCTTCACCTTCATCAAGTACTTGTATTGCATGTGTGTTTATATACATAGTAAGATTAGTCCGTCTTAAAGACGATGCAAGAGTTAATCAGTATCTTCACTCTTTCATCCCTTGCACTTGTAAACTCTGAAACTCTCTTCCTGCTTCAATTATTTCATCTTCCTCTATCTGTCTATATATTTTTCTGTTTCTCTTTTCGTTCCTTTATGGACTGGTTCGTGTTTATTTAATAGTTCCTTTGCAAGGGCCGTGTGTTGGACAGCCGTAACAACCTGACACACTCCTGCCTCACCGAATATTTTATAGACACCTTTCAGTTGTCATTTTCTGCCCGTGCTCTGGAAAACTAAATAACGACACCTGGACCGGTATTACCAAAGCGATCATAGTTAAGAACGTATATCATAGCTGGACAAAATGGCCCATTTTAGTCACAACTGGCTGGCGAATATCATAAATTGGGAGGGGACTATCACAAACCGCGCGGGAGGCTAAGAGTGGGTTCACCGAGTTCTAGCCCGACTATGATAACGGCCCGGCGACTATGATAAACTTTCCTGCTGTCAACAATGCCGAGACACAATAACAGCCTCAGTGAAGAAATATTCGCCCACAAAGGGATGTGTTGAGTGAGCTGAGTGATGCACAGCTGATTAGGAAATACCGAGTAGACCATGTGAGGGCATATTGTTCCTCACCAACTTTGTACAAACAGCTTTTAGATCGAAAATATCGCCATCTGGCAACTCTGTCCTGTGTTTACGCAGATACTGCTCAACGGTACATCTATATGCCTTATTTTCGAGAATGAATTACTACATTACTCTCTGTGTCACTGCCCTAAACATGTTATAAACACAGGGGAAGAAGTATAAATCCATAAAACGTGGTCAAGGGATGACTTTACTGAATATATAACCATTTTAAAGAAACAATGACGCTATATTTAGCAGGCGACTATGATAAATGGTTGTGCTAGATTCCAAACTTATGATATATGGCGTATGATACAAATTTAGGATATTTAAGAGTAATGATACATTTCTGTCATAGCTATGATATACGTTTTGGTAATACTGGTCCTGCTACGTACCGACCTAACACACCGAAAATGTCACAGAAAGCTTTTAGTCTTGCCATCGTCATTTTCTGCCCGCGCTTTGAAAAACTACATAACGTCACGGCTCACAAAGGTTCCTCGTGTGTACCATCCTGCGTCCCTCCTGATCCCCGCCACCACGGCAGCAACACCGGTGTGACGGTATAGAAGACCCGCCGTGACGGTTGCTCCAGCGCTGCGCAGAACTCGTTGGATGTAAACAAACAGACGACGCGGGTTGTTACTCGGGACCAAATATCACGCTCTAGGGAGGTATTTTAGGTTATTTTATGTTAGGTAAATTAGGTTAAGGTTAGGTTTAGGTTAGGTAAGGTTAGTTTTAGATTATTTTATGTTAGGTAAATTAGATTAGGTTAGGTTAGGTAAGGTAAGGTTAGTTTTAGGTTATTTTATGTTAGGTAAATTAGCTTAGGTTAGGTTAGGTAAGGTAAGGTTAGTTTTAGGTTATTTTATGTTAGGTAAATTAGCTTAGGTTAGGTTAGGTAAGGTAAGGTTAGTTTTAGGTTATTTTATGTTAGGTAAATTAGGTTAGGTTAGGTTAGGTAAGGTAAGATTAGTTTTAGGGTATTTTATGTTAGGTAAATTAGGTTAGGTTAGGTAAGGTAAGGTTAGTTTTAGGTTATTTTATGTTAGGTAAATTAGGTTAGGTTAGGTTAGGTTAGGTAAGGTTAGTTTTAGGGTATTTTATGTTAGGTAAATTAGGTTAGGTAAGGTTAGGTTAGGTTAGATTTAAAAACACCTAATTCTGCGCTTGGACCAATCATCACGGCGGATCTACAGTATACCGTCACACCGGCATTTACCCTGACGGTTTTTTACATTTGTGCCTATAGCGCCTGTTGACAGTGGTGACCCAGGGGTGGGATGGTAGGCTCTGGAGGTTCACTTGAGGGATGTGATGGTTGGTCCTCGCCCGTAGTGGCGCAGGCAGGATTTTTATAGTGACGCCTGTGATTAGAGGCTCATGTCGCCCCCCTGTGTCCTCC
>JACEEZ010021452.1:152500-157500 GCA_016584305.1 Chionoecetes opilio | reverse complement strand
AGGGGGAGTGGTGAGGGAGGAGGAAGAGGGAGGGAGGACAGAGGAGAGGGGTAGGTGGAAGAAGGGGAGAAACAAAGGAAAGGAGGGAGGGAGGTAAGAGGGAGGAGAGAGGGGAGTGGGGAGGGGAAGGAAGAGGGTGGGGGGAGAGGGGAGGGAAGAAGTGGGAGGGGGAAGAGGGGAGGGAAGATGTGGGAGGGGGGAGAGGAGAAGAAGGAGGAAGAAGAGGGGCGGAAAAAGGGGGAAGGGAGGAGGAGGTATTTGGATGCATTTACAGTGCATATGGACGAAGCTTTTGAGGATTTTATGGCATTAAATACTTCAACAAATAGCTCATTAACCTTACGCGCAATAGTTTCCGAGGGTTTTAATTCATTGGTAATTGGCTGGCATTGCTAATCTTTTGAGGTAAATTCGTGTCCACCGAGCTGGGATTTAAATATATTACCAATGTTCACTTTTTTATTTGTTCCCTTCACAACGCGTAGAAAAATGGGTCTGGTTTTTTTACATAACAAAAAAATTGGTCTCTTTTTTTTTTTTACATAACACAAAAATTGGTCTGTTTTTTTTACATAAAAGAATTGGTCTGTTTTTTTTACATAACAAAAAAATTGGTCTCTTTTTTTTTACATAACACATACAAAAATTGGTCTGTTTTTTTTACATAACAAAAAAATTGGTCTGTTTTTTTCATGTGGTTTTTCCTCAAGCATTTATTCCATCCTGGTTTTCATTCCACTTTAATCAATGTTTTTTTCTTCCTCTCTTCAATTTTTCTGTAAGGTTTTGTCTCTCTCCTTCTCTCTCTGTCTGTCTGTCTGTCTGTCTGTCTGTATGTCTTTTTCTGTATTTGGCTGTCTTTCTATCTGTCTTGTTCTCTCTCTCTCTCTCTCTCTCTCTCTCTCTCTCTCTCTCTCTCTCTCTCTCTCTCTCTCTCTCTCTCTCTCTCTCTCTCTCTCTCTCTCTCTCTCTCTCTCTCTCTCTCTCTCATCTCTCTTATACTACAAAGTTTCGACAGCCATCCATCTTCTTTCTCTGATTCCCACTGAGCAGCCCTAATATTCTCCCTTCGTCTTGATAACCAGCTTCATCCTCCTTCTTGATAACCTTCCCTGCCTCCCCTCCCTTCGTGGCTTCGTAGTAGTAGTAGTAGTAGTTTGTAGCAGTAGTAGTAGTAGTAGTAGTAGTTTGTAGTATTATTATTAGTAGTAGTGGTTTCCTTCCTTCCTTCCTTCCACCACAACAACCACAACCATCATTCTCAACCACCAACAACCACCACCATTACCACCACTACTGCCACCAATATTCTCTTCCACAACAATCACAATCTTCCAACACCACAACTACCATCTTTAACCACCATTCTAAACCACCACCACACAACTACCATCTTTAACCACCATTCTAAACCACCACCACATAACTACCATCTTTAACCACCATTCTCAACCACAACAACCACCACAACTACCACCACTACTGCCACGAATATTCTCTTCCACAACAATCACAATAATTTTCTTACCAACACCACTACCACCAACATCAATACCACAGTCCACACTCCCCACAGCCCCAATTATTCTCCACCACAACCACCACCACCACCACCACCACACGCTCCCAGCCAAGGCCTTTTTCCACAGTGAACACCGATCACCAAAATTTGGCAGACACAGCACTTTCTCTGAAGGAAACTGTGAAATACGACCTTCCTTTTCTCTTTTACCCCACCTCCTCTTTCGCCTCTCTTCCATACCTCTCTCTCTCTCTCTTTCTTTCTTTATTTGGCCTCCTCCATCCTTCCGTTTCTCTCATTTACCCTCCTCCTATTCGTCCCTCTCTTCCTCTCTCTCTTTCTCTCTCCTCATCGTCTCTCTCTCTCTCTCTCTCTCTCTCTCTCTCTCTCTTCTCTCTCTCTCTCTCTCTCTCTTCTCTCGTCTCTCTCTCTCTCTCTCTCTCTCTCTCTCTCTCTCTCTCTCTCTCTCTCTCTCTCTCTCTCTCTCTCTCCTCCATCCTGCCTTCTTATCTTTCTCATTCTTACGTCTCCTCATTTCCCTCAACTTATTTTCAAGGCAAGCTGAAAACACGAAGTCAGTAATCGTGTTGCTATGCCGGGCGAGGGAAGGGCGGGCCGGGAAGACTGCCTTGCCTTTACCTCCCTCCTGCAGCGCCTCCGTCATTAGCTGATTAGGGGGTGTTGTGTGTGATCAGAGACACCCCGGCGAGAATACCTCCGGCCAAAATAGAAACCCATTACGATTCTCATGCATTATAACCACGAGTCTGATATATATGATGGAAGGTAATACGTAGCGTTCTCTTCCCTCCCTCCTTTGCCCCCTACCACACGCATCCATCTACCATCATTATCTTATATCTACCGTAATTTATCTATCATCTACCTACCATCTATATAAAGGGATACACTAAAGAAGATGTAGGATGTTATTCCCTCCCAACAAGAGAGAGAGAGAGAGAGAGAGAGAGAGAGAGAGAGAAAGAGAGGGGAGAGAGAGAGAGAGAGAGGAGAGAGGAGAGGAGAGGAGAGCGAGAAGGAGAGCGAGAGCGAGAGAGAGAGAGCGAGAGGAGAGCGAGAGAGAGAGAGAGAGAGAGAGAGAGAGAGAGAGAGAGAGATGAGAGAGAGAGAGAGAGAGAGAGAGAGAGGAGCGAGAGCGAGAGAGAGAGAGAGCAAGAGAGAGAGAGAGAAGAGAGAGAAAAGAGAGAGAGAGAGAGAGAGAGAGAGAGAGAGAGAGAGAGAGAGAGAGAGAGAGAGAGAGAGAGAGAGAGCAGAGGCAAGATAGCGCTATAATATATTGATACTTGACATCTTCAAACTCATAGAACTAGATTGACTTGGCTCATCAGGTTAGGTCTAATCTAGTTCACATATGATTGAGATTATGAGAAGAGATTGCAGCTATGAAAGTTACACTCACTCGAGAGGCGTAGTAAGGGGCGATCAGATAGAAGCTTTTAAGTGGTTAAAGGGATATGATAACATTGATGTAGGAAAAGTTCTCACGGCTAGTAACCAGGGTAGAACAAGAAGTAACGGATTCAAGCTGGAAAAGCGTATTTAAAATGAAATAGGGAAAAACTGGTTCACAAATAGGGTGGTGATTGATTGGAATGAACTCAGTCGTCAGGTAGTCAGTGCGGAGTCAATAGAGAGCTTTAAAAGGAGGCTGGATATATTCATGGATGGGGATGAAAGGTGGATGTAGGTAGTGTTAAGTAACAGGAACTACCACGTGTAGGTCTCACGGCCTCTTGTAGCTTCCTTATTTTCTTATGTTTTCCCTCCCACCACACGCATCCATCTCCATCCACATAGTCACCCGTACGCATATTCTCGTTTTCTGGATGAGTATATAGCGTTACTCTTGGATACATCAGGTTAGGTTACGTTAGGTTACGGATAGGGTACGATATGTTTCCTTGGTTAAATTTTCCGTAACTTTGCGTGGAAATCACAATGAGGGTATTTTCGAGAAAATCTTATGGTTAGTTTCGGAGCTACAGCCAAGCGTTTTCACTCGGAAACCACATACTCTCATAGAGAACGTGAATATGCCTCCTGTACACACTGGCATATATCCATCTCTCCACTCCTTCAGTTTACACACTCACACCGTCATTACCGTCATCTCCACCGTCATTACCGTCATCTCCACCGTCATTACCGTCATCTCCACCGTCATTACCGTCATCTCCACCGTCATCTCCACCGTCATTACCGTCATCTCCACCGTCATTACCGTCATCTCCACCGTCATTACCGTCATCTCCACCGTCATTACCGTCCTCTCCACCGTCATTACCGTCATCTCTACCGTCATTACCGTCATCTCCACCGTCATTCCCGTCATCTCCACCGTCATTACCGTCATCTCCACCGTCATTACCGTCATCTCCACCGTCATTACCGTCATCTCCACCGTCATTACCGTCATCTCCACCGTCATTACCGTCATCTCCACCGTCATTACCGCACTCCACCGTCATTACCGTCATCTCCCCGTCATTACCGTCATCTCCACTTCATTACCGTCAATCTCCAACTGTCATTACCGTCATCACCACCGTCCTATTACCGTCATCTCCACCGTCATTACGGTCATCTCCACCGTCATTACGTACATCTCCACCGTCATTACCGTCAATCTCCACCGTCATATACGTCTCAGTCTCCAACCGTCATTAAAGTCATCTCCACCGTCATGGGCGTCATCTCCACCGGGCATGACCGTCATCTCCACCGGGCATTACCGTCATCTCCACAGATTACGTCATCTCCCCCGTCATTACGTCATCTCCACCGTCATTACCGTCATCTTATACCTCATTACGTCATCTCCACCGCATACGCATCTTACCGTCATACCGTCATCTCACCGGCATACCGTATCTCCACCGTCAATTACCGTCATCTCAAACCCTCATACCGTTATCTCCACCGTCATTACCGTAATCTCTACCGTCATTACCGTCATCTCCACCGTCATTACCGTCATCTCCACCGTCATTACCGTCATCTCCACCGTCATTACCGTCATCTCCACCGTCTTACCGTCATCTCCACTGTCCTATTACCGCTCTCTCCACGTCATACTCCCTCCACCGTCTTACCGTCATCTCCACCGTCATTACCGTCATCTCCCCGTCATTCCGTCATCTCACCGTCATTACCGTCTCTCCACCGTCATTACCGTCCCACCTCAACCGTCATTACCGTCATTACCGTCATTACCTACCCCCCGCATTACCGTCATCTCCACCGTCATTACCGTCATCTTCACCGTAATTACCGTCATCTCCACCGTCATTACCGTCACCGCCGCTATGATCACAGCGGCGCCACCAGTAACATCTAATAAAACGAGGGAATTGAGTTGACCCAAAACTCTCATTGGGTTAACTCTGGCCACGGAAACGGGGGGGAAGAAGAGGGAAGAGAGAGAGAGAGAGAGAGAGAGAGAGAGAGAAGAGAGAGA
>JACEEZ010021452.1:142500-147500 GCA_016584305.1 Chionoecetes opilio | reverse complement strand
GTGTGTGTGTGTGTGCGTGTGTTTTGTCTTTGTCTCTCTCTGGCTATTTCACTCTCTCTCTCTCTTCTCTCTCTCTCTCTCTCCTCTCTCTTCTCCTCTCTCATCTCTCTTCTACTCTCTCTTCTCTCTCTCTCTCTCTACTCTCTCTCTCTCTCTCCTCTCTCTCTGTCAATAAAGGTGTCTTCTCATTTTCTTTTAACACAATAAAGCTGAAAAACATTACTTTTTTCTTTGGGGCCCAAAAAACCAGTTTTTATTTTTCCTTTTTGTGTCTTATTTCGCCCTCCCCCCTTTATTTGCTCGTCTTTTTGAAAAATTTTCCTTTCCCACACCTTTTCGTTTTTTTCTTTCCCCTTTTTTTGTCCATTTCTATGATTAAAATAGTTTTTCTTTTAAACCCTATTCTCTCTCTCTTCTCCTCTCTCTCTCTCTCTCCTCCCCCGCGTCTGGGCTCTCGCCTCCCCTCTCGCTCTGGGCTCCGCTTCCCTCCGCTCTCGCTCTCGCTCCTTTTTTTTTCATATGTTCTCTACTCCCCTGTCTGTCTCGCCTTTTCCCCCTCTCCTCTCCCCTCCTCCCCTCTCTCCCCCTCTTTTCCCCTCTCTCTCTCCCCTCTCTCTCTCTTTGGCCAGCATTTAAAATTAATCACCCTCAAAAATTCGATAATCGCCCCATATTATTTTAAATCGAAAGGGGGAATAGGGGCAAACTTTCATAAAAGGAAAAATCTGCAGAAAACCCATCATTTCGCGGTTTTTTTAAATTGTAAAAACTTAGCACGAACAAAATACCAATTTTTTTAAAGATCCAAGAGAGGGAAGAGAGAGAGAGGGGAGAGAGAAAAGAGAGGGGGAGAGAAGAGAGAAAAGAGAGAGAGAGAGGAGAAAATTTGGAAGAGGGAGAAGGGGAGAGAGAGAGAGAAAAGAGGGGAGAGAGAGAGGGGAAGAGAGAGGGGAGAGAGGGGGAGAGAGAGAGAAGAGAGAGAGGGGAGAGAGAGGGGAGAAGAGAGAGAGAGGAAAAGGGATAAGTTTTTCCACCCTTATCAGAAAACTTTGCAAATCCAACTAAAAGGGGTTTTTGGGACTAAAACAAAGCGCCGCCACGTCAGACAAAACTGGGGGCGGAAAACTCGAACCGCAAACCGGAATGCACAGGGCGCTGCACTTTGCAAAATTTCACAGTCTCTACCAAACCAATTGCCACCTGAGGGGCAGGAGAGAGAGAGAAGAAGAGAGAGAGAGGGGAAGAGAGAAGAGTTTTTAAAGTTCATTTTCTCTTTCCCCTCCTGATGGCTAAGAACAGGGCAGACGTAAACCAAAAAGGTTTTAAAGAAATCCCAAAATATTGACAAACTGGTGGGACTAAATTTTACTTAAAGCTTTTATGCATGGGAGATTTTTTGAGAAGAGGGGGGCGGGAAATGAAGACAGAGGAGAACATGAAAAAGGAGGGAGGGGGGGAAGGGAAAGGGGAAGGGAAGGGAAGGGGGGGGGGGAAAGAGGGGGGTTGGGAAAGGGAGGCGGGGGGGGGAGAAAAAGGGGGGGAAGGAGGGAGGGAGGGAGGGAAAAAAGGGGGTTTTGGGGTTAAGTAAGGGGGAAGGAAGGGAGGGAGGGGGGAAAAGGGAAAAGGGGGGGAGGTATACGGGAAAGGAAGGGGAAGAGGAGTAAAGGAAAAAGGGGGAATTTAGGGGGGGAAGGAAGGAGGGAAGGAGGGAAAGAATGAAGGGTAGGAGGGAGGGAATGGAGGGAGGGAAAAAAGAAAGGAAGGAAGGAAAGGAGGGAAGGAGGGGGGAAGGAGGGAGGAACGAGGGAGGGATGCGTAGGATTAGGGCGAAGAAAGGTCTGGGGAAGGAAAACGTGATGAAACTGGGAAGTGAAGGAAACCGAATAAGGAAGAGGAGAATAGCACACGATGGAATAATAGACGTAGGGGGGATAAGGGGAGGAAGAGTGTGGAGCCTGCACGGAGTAAAAACGGGGGGTTTTAGGAAGCAAGGGTTTAATAAAAACCGAACGCAGGGAGTCCCCAAATGAGAAAGAAATGTAGGGGGGGGTTGGTAACAAAATTCCCCTGGGTTTACTAAATACTATTAATACACTATTTATATATTTTGGCAACACGTAATTTCTGCATCCCTGTTACTTTTCAGAATATAAACATAGACGAGATTTTTTTTTAAATGGTAGAATTAAATTTGTAATCCGTTCTTTGTTGTTGTTGTTGTTGTTGTTGTTGTTGTTGTTGTTGTTGTTGTGTTTGTTTGTTTTTGTCTCAGGTGATTCTCAGGTGGAGTTTAGAATCGAACATTGTGATATTGATAGATTATAGTGTCATGTGGTTTCTTTGTTTATGTATTTCTGTCCCTCTATTTAGTCTATGTCTGTTATTTTGGGTTTTTTTTTCCCCTCTCTCTCTCTCTCTCTCTTTTCTCTCTCTCCCCTCTCTCCCCTCCTCTCTTTTGGGGGTTTTGTTTTCCTCTCTCCCCTCTTTCTCAATCTCTCTCCCCTCTCTCTCTCTCTCTTTCTCTCTCTCCCCTTCCTTCTCTCTTCTCTCTCTGGTTTTGTTTTTTCCTCTCTCCCCCTTTTTTTTTTTTTCTCAATCTTCTCTCTCCCCTTCTCTTTCCCCCTCTCACCCTTCTCCCCTCCTTCTCTCTCATCTCTCTCTCTTCTTCTCCTCTCTCTCTCTTCTCTCCCCTCCCCTTCTCTTCTCTCTCTCCCTTTGAAAAAAAAACCCCCTCCAACATTAAAAGGAGTAATTCTCCCCATATTCCCCCCCCCCCCGTAAAAAAACACACACCACACACACCACACAACCCCCCCCACCCCCCCCCCCCCACACACAAAATCCCTAATATCCCATAACCGCTGCATACTCATACCCCGATATTTGCAGCATGATACCCTACAAAAACCCAAAATACTACACACACAATTTTCCCAAAGCGTTGGGGTGAAAAAAAAAATATATTATGCTGTTATGACCTTTTGTGTAAAAAAAAAATTTTTCCCAAATTTCCCCTTGGGGGTTATTTTCGCTACACCCTCTTGTTTTTAAAGCTTTTTCTTTCTTTCTGTTTTAAAGCTATTTTTGTTTGTATGTTTCTATTTTCCCTATAGTGGATCCCTAAATAATTTTGTTGTTTTTGGGAGTTTTTGTTTTCCACACTTTGTTTGTCCCTTTGGGGAAGTAACGCCCCTTTACACCCATCTTTTTCCCAAACTTAACAATATGGTATGTTTTTTGAGCCCAGAAATTTCGGAAAAAATAACGAAAAAAGCCCAAAATTTGCTAGTCGACACGGATACTAAAAAAAGGGTTTCAAATTTCTAAATTGCTTTTTAAATCACTACAAATGTCTAATGGTACCAAAATCAATGGGGAAAATTTCGTTCTGGGCCCCAAGGGGTTAAAATTTTTTTTTTTTTGTTTTTATCGTTGTTGTTGCTTGGGATTTTTTTTTCCCTACGTGGTGTTAAAGTTTGCGGGGGTTTTTTTAGGTTGGTTTTGGGGGCAGGTGGTGATAAAAACGCGTCAGAGATAATATTTATGTTTTGGGGAAAAGAGAGTAATTAAATTTCAGGCTGATGTTATTTTTTATTTTTTTAAATTTTTACCCTGTAACCCATTTTTTTTGGGGGTTTTTGTAGATATAAAAACTTGGGTATTTTTTGCTAATGTTGTGGTGGTGGGTTTTAGATGGGAGTAGTAGTTGTGATGGTTGTAACGGTAGTTGTAGAAGTAGTAGTAGTAGTGGTTGTAGTGTAGTTAATGGCCCGAGGTAGTACGTTAGTGGGGGGTAGTAGTAGTGCAAAAATAGTTATAAAGGTAAGGTTGGGTAGTAGTGGGTTTTTACAAAAAATAGTGTTTTTGTTTGGGGTGGGTAATGGTGTTGGTAGTTCCTGTTGAAGTAAAAGCAGAACTAGTATTAGTGATTGTAGTAGTGGTTGTGGCAGTGGTAGTAGCAGTAGCAGTAGCAGTAGGAGTAGAAGGGTTTTGATTTAAAAAGGGAAAAATTTTTCTCCCCCCCCCCCTCCCCTAAACCTACCCTTTTTTTCCTCCCCCGAAAATCGGTTGGGCCCGTTAGCACTGACAGCAACCTTTTTCTGTCTTTCCCCTTACTGTCTCTATTCTTTATTTTAAAAACCCAAAACTTTGCAGTTGCGTATAGGGGGCAAAGACACACTTGCTCTCGTGCCCACGGGGCCTTTAATCTTTCCCAAATTTTTTCCATTGGGTTTTGACTTTAATGTCACTTTATAAATTTATCTGTGCTGTAATCTCCCCAAACCCAAACTCCTCCCGACTATGTAAATTCTTCGCTATTTTGCATCAAAAGGGGGGAGCACATCTCATCTCATTTTCCTTTAGCTGAAATTTCCATTCTTGGGGACTTCAATGTTCACCACCAGTTTTGGGTTTTCATCTTTTTCAATGGGCCAACCTGGGTTTAAAAAGCCCACAACTTTTCTATCCTCCAAGACCTAGAGCAGTGATGCAGCACCCTAACCCGGGATTCCTGACCGCCTTGGAACAAACCCAACATTTTTGACTTTTTTCCCAATACTAACCCTTTGCTTACTCTTGGGGGAAATATTTTTTCCGTTGGATTCCCCCCGTCGCAATCTTATTTCTGTAAAACCTGTCCCAACGGGTCCGGTAACCGGGCTCGGGACCCACCTAAGGCCCGGGGGGGCTTCTTGGGGATTCACCTCAGCTAAGTGGGGGGGGCCTAAGGCAGTTACTACTCTGATTTTTCCCTGGGAAAGATTACTGTTCCTGTCAAAAACCCATCTCTTTGTGCAGAGCCCTAAATGAGGTCATAGTCCTCTGGTGGAGGCGTACATTTCCCCATACTTTCTTAATCCTAAAGCCCTCCCCCTTGGTTTAACCCGGGGTTTTTCTCATGGGTGTCCCAGATAGAGAGGTGGCTCACAAACGGACCCTAAGCATCCAAACTCCTGAAACTCCCTGCCCTTTACATTTCTGCCCCGTAATCATCCAAA
>JACEEZ010021452.1:127500-132500 GCA_016584305.1 Chionoecetes opilio | reverse complement strand
AGAGAAGAGAGGGGAGAAAAAGAGAGAGAGAGAGAAGTAAAAATACAAAAGAGATAGACAGAGACAGACATACAGAGAGAGAAAATGAGAGAATGAGACAGAACAGGAGAGAGAGAGAGAGAGACAGAACAGGAGAGAGAGAGAGAAAGAGAGAAGAGAGAGAGAGAGAGAGAGAGAGAGAGAGAGATCAAAGAGGTAACAAGAAAAATATGGTAGGTAAAGAATATAAAAGTTAGGAAGGAGAAAGAAATAAAGAAGTAAACATCACAGGTAAGATCAACACGCACGCACGCACGCACACACGCACACGCACACGCACACATATATACACACACACACACACACACACATACACACACAGACCCCACTCAGTCTAATGAACCGTCGTGGAGGTGACGCTAAAAGAAGAGTGTGAGACAGATACAAATAAAGGCGGGTCGTCCCTTATAGAGTTGTGCCTCGCCGCGTTAAGACAAAAGCGTCGCTCTTAAACAAACACGTGTGACGAAAACACAAGAGAAATGCATAAAGTTATACATCATGAAATGCGTCATGTATTTTTTTTTTTTTAATGTATGTTTCCCTTGGTTTTCATATTCTTCCATAATTTCTAGGGTTTTTTTTCTCGCTTTTTTCTTCATTGAGTGCGATATGACGTCTTTTTTTTCTTTTCTACTTTTGTTTTTCGTTGTTTTCATATTATTACTTATTTCTACATTTCAGTTTCCCTTTTGTTTTAAGTTTTTTTTTTAACATATTAGTTACCCCTTGTTTTCATGTAATATTTGATCTTGTTTTCATCGAGCTTGTTTTCATATAATATCATCGATCTTGTTTTCATATAATATCATCGATCTTGTTTTCATATAATATCCTCGATCTTGTCTTCATATAATACTAGCCGCAAAGCCGCCCTCCGGGCGGACTTTTTGGCTAGCTCCTGCGGAGGGCTATTGGTGGGCCTTCGGCCCACCACCTGTGTTTGGTGGGCCTTCGGCCCACCAAACATGGACTCTCCAGATAGCCCCTTTTAACTTTCCTGAAATCATGGATGTAGAAATGTATGTATTCCCCCCACCCATTCACTCACCCATTACCCATCACCCCCCACCCATTCACTCACCCATTACCCATCACCCCCCACCCATTCACTCACCCATTACCCATCACCCCCACCCATTCACTCACCCATTACCCATCACCACACACCCATTCACTCACCCATTACCCATCACCCCCACCCATTCACTCACTCATTACCCATCACCCCCCACCCATTCACTCACCCATTACCCATCACACACACCCATTCACTCACCCATTACCCATCACCCCCACCTATTCCCTCACCCATCACCCATCACCCCCAACCCATCACCCCCCACCCATTCACTCACCCATCACCCACACCCATTACCCATCACCCCACCCATTCACTCACCCATTACCCATCACCCTACATCAAGGCTTCCTCAATTCTCGCAACCCACTTTTGTTTTCACAATTCTCGCTAATAGGCTGCTAAAAAAAAGAAAAAAAAGAGTGATCGGATCATCTCATAAGTGGGCTTATGACCTTCCCCTGGTCGACCCGATTCCAAAAATGTGCCATATGAGGTGTTTGCGCCACGGGGGGCGGAACCTACACCACACACACACACACACACACACACAGACAGACAGACAGACAGACAGACAGACAGACACACTTTCACTTTTATTAATATAGATTTGATCTTGTTTTCATATAATATCATCGATCTTGTTTTCATATAATATTTGATCTTGTCTTCATATAATATCATCGATCTTGTCTTCATATAATATCATCGATCTTGTTTTCATATAATATCATCGATCTTGTCTTCATATAATATCATCGATCTTGTTTTCATATAATATTTGATCATGTTTTCATATAATATCATCGATCTTGTTTTCATATAATATTTGATCATGTTTTCATATAATATCATCGATCTTGTCTTCATATAATATCATCGATCTTGTCTTCATATAATATCATCGATCTTGTTTTCATATAATATCATCGATCTTGTTTTCATATATATCATCGATCTGTTTTCATATAATATTTGATCATGTTTTCATATAATATCTCGATCTTGTTTTCATATAATATTGATCATGTTTCATATAATATTTGATCAGTTTTCATATAATATTGATCTTGTTTTCATATAATATCATCGATCTTGTTTCATATAATATCATCGATCTTGTTTTCATATAATATTTGATCATGTTTTCATATAATATTTGATCATGTTTTCATATAATATTTGATCTTGTTTTCATATAATATCATCGATCTTGTTTTCATATAATATTTGATCATGTTTTCATATAATATTTGATCATGTTTTCATATAATATTTGATCTTGTTTTCATATAATATCATCGATCTTGTTTTCATATAATATTTGATCTTGTCTTCATATAATATCATCGATCTTGTCTTCATATAATATCATCGATCTTGTTTTCATATAATATCATCGATCTTGTTTTCATATAATATTTGATCTTGTCTTCATATATCTATCGATCTTGTCTTCATATAATATCATCGATCTTGTTTTCATATATATCATCGATCTTGTTTTCATATAATATCATCGATCTTGTTTTCATATAATATTTGATCATGTTTTCATATAATATTTGATCATGTTTCATATATATTGATCTTGTTTTCATATAATATCATCGATCTTGTTTTCATATAATATTTGATCATGTTTTCATATAATATTTGATCTTGTTTTCATATAATATCATCGATCTTGTTTTCATATAATATTTGATCTTGTTTTCATATAATATCATCGATCTTGTCTTCATATAATATTTGATCATGTTTTCATATAATATTTGATCTTGTTTTCATATAATATCATCGATCTTGTCTTCATATAATATTTGATCATGTTTTCATATAATATTTGATCATGTTTTCATATAATATTTGATCTTGTTTTCATATAATATCATCGATCTTGTTTTCATATAATATCATCGATCTTGTTTTCATATAATATTTGATCATGTTTTCATATAATATTTGATCATGTTTTCATATAATATTTGATCTTGTTTTCATATAATATCATCGATCTTGTTTTCATATAATATCATCGATCTTGTTTTCATATAATATTTGATCTTGTCTTCATATAATATCATCGATCTTGTCTTCATATAATATCATCGATCTTGTTTTCATATAATATCATCGATCTTGTTTTCATATAATATCATCGATCTTGTTTTCATATAATATTTGATCATGTTTTCATATAATATTTGATCATGTTTTCATATAATATTTGATCTTGTTTTCATATAATATCATCGATCTTGTTTTCATATAATATTTGATCATGTTTTCATATAATATTTGATCTTGTTTTCATATAATATCATCGATCTTGTCTTCATATAATATCATCGATCTTGTCTTCATATAATATCATCGATCTTGTCTTCATATAATATCATCGATCTTGTCTTCATATAATATCATCGATCTTGTCTTCATATAATATCATCGATCTTGTTTTCATATAATATCATCGATCTTGTTTTCATATAATATCATCGATCTTGTTTTCATATAATATTTGATCATGTTTTCATATAATATTTGATCTTGTCTTCATATAATATCATCGATCTTGTCTTCATATAATATCATCGATCTTGTCTTCATATAATATCATCGATCTTGTCTTCATATAATATCATCGATCTTGTCTTCATATAATATCATCGATCTTGTCTTCATATAATATCATCGATCTTGTTTTCATATAATATCATCGATCTTGTTTTCATATAATATCATCGATCTTGTCTTCATATAATATCATCGATCTTGTCTTCATATAATATCATCGATCTTGTCTTCATATAATATCATCGATCTTGTCTTCATATAATATCCTCGATCTTGTCTTCATATAATATCATCGATCTTGTCTTCATATAATATCATCGATCTTGTTTTCATATAATATCATCGATCTTGTTTTCATATAATATCATCGATCTTGTTTTCATATAATATCATCGATCTTGTTTTCATATAATATCCTCGATCTTGTTTTCATATAATATCATCGATCTTGTCTTCATATAATATCATCGATCTTGTCTTCATATAATATCATCGATCTTGTTTTCATATAATATCATCGATCTTGTCTTCATATAATATCATCGATCTTGTTTTCATATAATATCCTCGATCTTGTCTTCATATACCAACAATATAGAACAAACACGCGTGACGAAAACACAAGAGAAATGCAAAAAGTTATACATCAGGGAATGCAATATGAGCTTCTTTCTTTCTTGACGTCTGCGTTTCCCTTTGTTTTTATATTCTTCCATAATTTCTTAATTTCTTTCGCGGATTCCATTTAGGTTTGGGTTGGTAATAATGATAGTAATAATTTCATGCCTATTAGATAATGTAAAATAAAAAACGGTGGCGACAAAACAATAATGAAAATAATGATGTCAACAAAATATAATAATACATCTCGAAATCATAGCAAAAACAAAGACAGCAACAACAACAACAACACGCGAGCAATATCAATAATGTAATGTAATTCTTTTTTCTCTTATTTTGGTTTATTAATTAATTTTTTTTTAGTTCTTATATTATACTAGATAAAAATAACAATAATATAAACACATTGATCATCACTGCAGCATACATGAACAAGCAGTAGCGAGGCATTTCCAGTCGTGACGTCAAGGGAGCGTCCAATAAAATCTATACCTTGGCCCCTTGACGTGTGTCCGGGAGCCAATCAGACAGCCATCGAGACCAATCACTTCATTGGGGGGATTAAGGCGATTTATTAAAGGTTTACCTGTCACCTAAGACCTTCCAACGCGCCTCTCGTGGGCCTCAATGACACGTAAATCATCGTTCCTGCGACATCGTTCACCTCACACTTCCAACC
>JACEEZ010021452.1:117500-125000 GCA_016584305.1 Chionoecetes opilio | reverse complement strand
GTAGTGTAGTAGTAGAGTAGTAGTAGTAGTATGTATGTAGTAGTAGTAGTAGTAGTAGTAGTAGTAGTAGTAGTAGTAGTAGTATAGTAGTAGTAGTACAGCAGCAGTAGTAGTAGTAGTAGTATGTATGTAGTAGATGTTATCAAATTTATTATTATTATTATTATTATTACTTTTATACTAAACATTTAAAATTTTACCTCATAATAATTGGCATATCATATTCTTGCGTGTGTGTGTGTGTGTGTGTGTGTGTGTGTGTGTGTGTGTGTGTGTGTGTGTGTGTGTTTGTGTGTGTGTTATTCACCCATGGTCTTGTCCACGCGAGCTAGCTCGCGATCGCCAGTTTTCACCCTCTCAGTGCGAGCTTGGAGCTCATTATTACCGATCTTTGGGCAATGCTGGGACCTCACCCCCCCCCCATCCACCTGCTCAAGGGGGACAGAAACCGCCCGAATTTGTCAGTGAAAAATCCCAGGAGCACGAGGATTCGAACTGCCTACCCGCAGAATGGGAGCCCGTCACGTTATCAACCTGACCATCGCGCGGTGTACCTGACCATGTGTGTGTGTGTGTGTGTGTGTGTGTGTGTGTGTGTGTGTGTGTGTGTGTGTGTGTGTGTGTGTGTGTGTGTGTGAACTCCGTAGTGTAGTGGTTAGCACACTCGGCTTATAACCGAGAAGTACCGGGTTCGATCCCCGGGCGGAGCGAAAGATAGATGGGGGGTCTTTCTTAAATCCCTAGCCCCTGTCCACCCGCAGTGAATGGGTACCGGGTGCCAGCCGGGGGTTTGTAACCCCCCCCCCGGGGTGGTGGCTTCGGCCAACACTAATATGCAGCAGCGGTAGATCACTATGGCTCTGAGGCATTATCCTCTAAACAAAACAAACAAGAAACCAAGAAAACAAGTGTGTGTGTGTGTGTGTGTGTGTGTGTGTGTGTGTGTGTGTGTGTGTGTGTGTGTGTGTGTGTGTGTGTGTGTGTGTGTGTGTGTGTGTGTGTGCGTGCATGAGACAATAAAGCTGTCACTCAACACAATTCCTAACTAATTCCACAGTTTTGCCGCGTGTTTGCAAAGAGGAATCCATTAAAAATTCTGAATTGATTTGTTTTTACGGGTGAGAACGAACATTTCCTTCACCGCAGCTTTTATTCATATGTAAAACATCCATTTGCACGCACGCACACACACACACACACACGCACACACACGCACACACACACACACACACACACACGCACACACCAGAGTAGTAGTATGTAGTAGCAGTAGAAGTGGCAGTAAAAATTGAAAGAGAAAGAAATGAGAGAGAGAGAGAGAGAGAGAGAGAGAGAGAGAGAGAGAGAGAGAGAGAGAGAGAGAGAGAGAGAGAGAGAGAGAGAGAGAGAGAGAGAGAGAGAGAGAGAGAGAGAGAGAGAGAGAGAAATAAAATACCTACCCCCACAGTAAATTTTTCCTCAGTCCCTTCAGCGTTCAAGGTTTCAAAAGAATAATAATCTACTCATGCGCAAATTCTTCCCAGATTTTCTCTTTGATAGCAGTTTAAAAAGACCGTCAGTACATTTATACATTTGTGATATTTCTCCATCTGTTGCAATAAACCGGTAACAGGCCACGAGTCGAGAGGGGAGACAGGCAGACAGTCAGAGCCAGGCAGAGAGTACCGGACGCGGCTAAGAGGGATAGAACAACAGAGGATGGAAGGGCGAGAGAGAATAGGACGAAGGCACTGAGTAGATTCGAGACAGTATGTCTCTATAAGAGTATTGAAGAGGCTATAAGTATTGTCTATAAGAGTATTGAAGAGGCTATAAGTATTATCTATAAGAGTATTGAAGAGTCTATAAGTATTGTCTATAAGAGTATTGGAGAGGCTATAAGTATTGTCTATAATGGTATTGAAGAGGCTATAAGTATTGTCTATAATGGTATTGAAGAGGCTATAAGTATTGTCTATAAGAGTATTGAAGAGGCTATAAGTATTGTCTATAAGAGTATTGAAGAGGCTATAAGTATTGTCTATAAGAGTATTGAAGAGTCTATAAGTATTGTCTATAAGAGTATTGAAGAGGCTATAAGTATTGTCTATAATGGTATTGAAGAGTCTATAAGTATTGTCTATAAGAGTATTGAAGAGGCTATAAGTATTGTCTATAATGGTATTGAAGAGGCTATAAGTATTGTCTATAAGAGTATTGAAGAGTCTATAAGTATTGTCTATAATGGTATTGAAGAGGCTATAAGTATTGTCTATAAGAGTATTGAAGAGGCTATAAGTATTGTCTATAATGGTATTGAAGAGGCTATAAGTATTGTCTATAATGGTATTGAAGAGTCTATAAGTATTGTCTATAAGAGTATTGAAGAGGCTATAAGTATTGTCTATAACAGTATTGAAGAGTCTATAAGTATTGTCTATAAGAGTATTGAAGAGGCTATAAGTATTGTCTATAAGAGTATTGAAGAGGCTATAAGTATTGTCTATAATGGTATTGAAGAGGCTATAAGTATTGTCTATAATGGTATTGAAGAGTCTATAAGTATTGTCTATAAGAGTATTGAAGAGGCTATAAGTATTGTCTATAACAGTATTGAAGAGTCTATAAGTATTGTCTATAAGAGTATTGAAGAGGCTATAAGTATTGTCTATAATGGTATTGAAGAGTCTATAAGTATTGTCTATAATGGTATTGAAGAGTCTATAATTATTGTCTATAAGAGTATTGAAGAGGCTATAAGTATTGTCTATAAGAGTATTGAAGAGTCTATAAGTATTGTCTATAATGGTATTGAAGAGGCTATAAGTATTGTCTATAAGAGTATTGAAGAGGCTATAAGTATTGTCTATAAGAGTATTGAAGAGTCTATAAGTATTGTCTATAATGGTATTGAAGAGGCTATAAGTATTGTCTATAAGAGTATTGAAGAGTCTATAAGTATTGTCTATAATGGTATTGAAGAGGCTATAAGTATTGTCTATAAGAGTATTGAAGAGGCTATAAGTATTGTCTATAATGGTATTGAAGAGGCTATAAGTATTGTCTATAAGAGTATTGAAGAGTCTATAAGTATTGTCTATAATGGTATTGAAGAGGCTATAAGTATTGTCTATAAGAGTATTGAAGAGTCTATAAGTATTGTCTATAATGGTATTGAAGAGGCTATAAGTATTGTCTATAATGGTATTGAAGAGGCTATAAGTATTGTCTATAAGAGTATTGAAGAGGCTATAAGTATTGTCTATAATGGTATTGAAGAGGCTATAAGTATTGTCTATAAGAGTATTGAAGAGGCTATAAGTATTGTCTATAAGAGTATTGAAGAGGCTATAAGTATTGTCTATAATGGTATTGAAGAGGCTATAAGTATTGTCTATAATGGTATTGAAGAGTCTATAAGTATTGTCTATAATGGTATTGAAGAGTCTATAAGTATTGTCTATAATGGTATTGAAGAGGCTATAAGTATTGTCTATAAGAGCATTGAAGAGTCTATAAGTATTGTCTATAAGAGTATTGAAGAGTCTATAAGTATTGTCTATAAGAGTATTGAAGAGGCTATAAGTATTGTCTATAATGGTATTGAAGAGTCTATAAGTATTGTCTATAAGAGTATTGAAGAGGCTATAAGTATTGTCTATAAGAGTATTGAAGAGGCTATAAGTATTGTCTATAAGAGTATTGAAGAGGCTATAAGTATTGTCTATAAGAGTATTGAAGAGGCTATAAGTATTGTCTATAAGAGTATTGAAGAGGCTATAAGTATTGTCTATAAGAGTATTGAAGAGTCTATAAGTATTGTCTATAAGAGTATTGAAGAGGCTATAAGTATTGTCTATAATGGTATTGAAGAGGCTATAAGTATTGTCTATAAGAGTATTGAAGAGTCTATAAGTATTGTCTATAATGGTATTGAAGAGGCTATAAGTATTGTCTATAATGGTATTGAAGAGGCTATAAGTATTGTCTATAAGAGTATTGAAGAGGCTATAAGTATTGTCTATAAGAGTATTGAAGAGGCTATAAGTATTGTCTATAAGAGTATTGATGAGTCTATAAGTATTGTCTATAAGAGTATTGAAGAGGCTAGAAGTATTGTCTATAAGAGTATTGAAGAGGCTATAAGTATTGTCTATAAGAGTATTGAAGAGGCTATAAGTATTGTCTATAAGAGTATTGAAGAGGCTATAAGTATTGTCTATAAGAGTATTGAAGAGGCTATAAGTATTGTCTATAAGAGTATTGAAGAGGCTATAAGTATTGTCTATAAGAGTATAAGAGTATGTCGAATTGAAGTGGGTAAAATAAGCCGGTTGCGAGGAAACCATAATAGAGAGATGGTTTCTGAGGGTGAAGTGGGTCAAGAAATGAAGGAGTGTTGGGTAAAGGAGCATGAAAATAGAAATCTATAATAATATAAGCGAAAGTGTGTCTGTCTGTCTGTCTGTCTGTCTGTGTGTGTGTGTGTGTGTGGTATACGTTCCGCTCCCCGTGGCACAATCCCCTCATATGGCACAGTTTTGGAACCGGGTCGAGCAGGGGAAGGTTTTAAGCCCACTTATAGGATGATCCGATCACATTATTTTTTTTTTTTTTAGCAGCCTATTAGCGAGAATTGTGAAAAAAAGTGGGTTGCGAGAATTGAGGAAACCTTGATGTAGGGTGATGGGTAATGGGTGAGTGAATGGGTGGGGTGATGGGTAATGGGTGTGGGGTGATGGGTGAGTGAATGGGTGTGTGGTGATGGGTAATGGGTGAGTGAATGGGTGTGGGGTGATGGGTAATGGGTGAGTGAATGGGTGGGGGGTGATGGGTAATGGGTGAGTGAATGGGTTGGGGGTGATGTGAATGGGTTGGCGTTAATACATACATTTCTACATCCATGTAGTTAGAAGGGGCTATCTGGAGAGTCTGTGTTTGGTGGGCCGAAGGCCCACCAAACACAGATGGTGGGCCGAAGCCCACCAATAGCCCTCCGCAGGAGCTAGCCAAAAAGTCCGCCCGGAGGGCGGCTTTGCGGCTAGTAGCAAATATAACTAGTTATTAAATTGTGTGTTTAGACCTAGCACTGCGGCGGTAGGGATGACGAAATAGGCTTTAAGTATACCATAACAAGCCCTCAAGACAGTAAAGTGGGCCGAGAAATGAAGGAATGGTGGGGTGAGGAGCATAGAAATCGAAATAACAAATATCACTTGCTATTAAATTGTGTGTTTGGACCTGGCACTGTGGTATAAAGGGTAGCTAGTGCGGCAGGTAAGGATGACAAAATAGGCTTAAAGTATAGCATAACAAGACCTAAGGACATTAATTGGGTCAAGGAAGCCGAGAGGGCAAGGTGTATTGACTGTCATTCCAGAGACTCGAAGTGCTGACCAAACGGGTTACCGGACTAGTGGCCCGCGCGGGACATTGGAGGTGAAGGACTCAACATGCAAGGGAAGGGTAGGACAAAAAATATTCAGAAAAATTAACTTTGGTTGAAAACGAATGATAAACACACACGCACATCACATCACATAGCACCATACACCGTAGCTATACGACGACGATGAGAGGAGTGATGTAGGAGACGATGAGAGGAGTGATGTAGGAGACGATGAGAGGAGTGATGTAGGAGACGATGAGAGGAGTGATGTAGGAGACGATGACTGGAGTTGAAGGAAAACGAAGTGGAAGAGGAGGAAAAGAAGGAGGATGGAGAAGAGAAGGAGGGGAGAGGAGGTGAAGAAGAACATGAACAAGAAGATTATGAAGAAGAAATAAAAGAACAAGAACAACAACACGAAGATCACGAGGAATATTGAAAAGAAGAAAAAGATGAATGAGGAAAACCATGAGAATAAATGGTTAGAAGAAATGAGGACGAGCGTAAGAATAAGACACAAGACATAGTAAATAAACACCAACATAGACACACAAGATTAACTGACCGTCTATCATCATATAAATAATAACTAGTTGTAATAAAGTGGTAAGTCAGTTGATCTAGTAAATATTGACTTAGACACACTAACAGACGGACTGAGAACCACAAAGGCCAAAAATATGCGTCCTGAACAGCTAGTCATCTTTAATCCACATCCATCACGGTCATTGCGGACGAGATATCCTGAAGACGCTTTTATTAGAGAGCCCCTTGAGGCACGCAGAGGCACGCAGAGGCACGCAGAGGCACACAGAGGCACGCAGAGGCACACACAGGCACTCATTCTCCGGCGAACCATTGGCTGATCTCCTCCTCCTCCTCCTCCTCCTGTAAATGGGTATTGATATTGCCCTGCGAGTTCATAATATAGTCCCCCGGATCGATTAGTGTTAGTGGTAGTTGTAGTTAGTATATTTCAGATCCTATCATTCTTCACTACGAAACTTCCATGTTCCGATCTTCTTTAGGGACATGGTATACTTTTCCAACTGTCCTCTTACATGTAATTGATAGTTAGTAGTATGTAGTACAACAGATACCCTAGTTATGGACCAATAGATCTCCTGGTGTCTGTTATTCCTATGTATGTATTCCTCCTCCTCCTCCTCCTCCCCCTCCTCCTCCTCCCCCCCCAACGCCACCCTTAAGGCAACGGACGAAGGTTATTAGCTCAGTGGCATTCGTATTTTACTTTTATGCGTCTCCTCCGCGGCTGCTCAAAGGCTCTTGAGGCGGAAAGGAAAAATAATTGCTGGAAATGGATTTTGCGTGTGTCTTAAAACTCCTAATCAAGCGGAATTAGGCTAGATGAGTGCATTTATTCATTTATTAAGTGGGTTTTACATATTCTCCATTAGTGTGCGGGGGAAAAGGCTGATAAACTGATGAAAAAATGACGTGATGTTAACGGGGCTCTTAGGGTTTCCACGCCTCATCCCTGCTGGAGACCGACGATGTGGGAGAAGTGGCCGGGTTCTTCTTGACTGCCACCTGTCACGAGCGATATTTTACCCGCGACTCAGCGAGGTTATGTCACAATCTGAACGAGACTCAGGCAGTTTTTGAGGCTGTATCTCAGGTACATAAAAGTCAAGGGGAATATGAGCGGATCCAGACAGGGTTTTGAACCATGGAGACCCTCTTTACGGCGGGTTCTTCGAGGGTCTATAAGGATTGTACAGAACTGAGCTTTTATCGGAACTATTATATTGGACAGAATGCCGCCACCTCAGCAAGTTCTCCTCCCCCTTCTTTCCCTCCTCCCCCCTCTTTCCCTCCTCCCCCCTCTTTCTCTCCTTCTCTCCTCCTCCTCCTTTCTCTCCGCCTCCCTCCTTCCCTCCGCTCATCTTCCCTCTCTTTCTCTCCTCCCCCCGCTTTCTCTCCTCTCCCTTCCCCCCTCTTTACCTCCTCCCCCCTCTTTCTCTCCTCCCCCCCTCTTCCCCCCCCCTCTCAAGAGACGCCCTAGGTCGCGGCATTCCTATTGTAAGGCAACTGAAGGCTCTTTTCTTCCCAATCTTCCCTGGATGGACGAGACTTCAGGCCTCCCGCTCTCAACTATTTTGCCCTAAACT
>JACEEZ010021452.1:107500-110000 GCA_016584305.1 Chionoecetes opilio | reverse complement strand
ATATTCAGTCACTTTTCGCAATTTTATGGCTAACAACATTTTTTTTTTTTATATAGCAAAGGAAAGATCTGGGTGTGAAGGGGTTAAATGTTAATTGCGATACAAAGACAACTCTCAGCCAAGTCCATTGAGTAAAAACTCTTGTATGGCCTCCATGGTGACACAAGTACAGTGACGTGTATCGGGCTCTCACTTTAACATAATAAATACATTATATGAAGGATACATAATATATAATTGCACTTATATGTAGGTAGTTAGTATTAATTATATAGTTACATAATTAATGAGAAAAACATAATATTCCTCTTGATATGAGCAACAACGATAAAATAATAATAATAGTAATTGAGGGGAGAGAGAGAGAGAGAGAGAAGAGAAAGGGGGAGAGAGAGAAGAGGAGAGAGAGAGAGAGAGGAGAGAGAGGAGAAAAAGAGAGTAGAGAAAAGGGAGAAGAAGAAGAGGAGAGAGAGAGGAGAGAGAGAGAGAGAGAGAAGAGAGAGGAGGAGAGGAGAGAGGAGAGAGAGGAGGAGAGAGGAGAGAGGGGGGGAGAGGAGAGTGAGAGAGAGGAGGAGGGGGAGGAGAGAGAGAGAGAGAGAGAGCGAGCGAGCGAGGCGAGGAGCGAGCGAGCGAGCGAGCGAGCGAGCGAGGAGAGAGGGAGAGAGAGAAAAGAGAGAGGAGAGAGAGGAGAGAGAAAGAGTAGAGGAGAGAGAGAGAGAGAGAGAGAAGGCCGAGAGAGGGGAGGAGAGAGAAGACGAGAAGACGAGAGAGAGAGTCCTGATAAAATTATAAAGAATTCGTCAATAAAGTACAAAAAAAGAAGAAAGAGGAATAAGAGAGAGAGAGGAGAGAGAGAAGAGAGAAGAGAGAGAGAAGTAAGAATAGAAGATGATAGAGAAAATATAGAAGAGAAGAGGAGATAAGATTGAGAGAGAGAGAGAGAACGAGGAGATAGAGAAGAGAGAGAGAGAGAGAGAGAGAGGAGAGAGAGAAGAGAGAGAGAAGAGAGAACGAGAGAGGATAGGACAGAGAGAGAGAGAGGGGGGGGGAGGGAGGGAGTAGAGAGATAAGAGGATGAGAGACGAGAGAGAGAAGAGAGAAAGAGATAGAGGGAGAATGAGAGGAGAGATAGAGAGAGAGAGAAAACAAACAACAACAATCTACTAAGCTCACTATATCGTTATCTGTGCAAACTCCCTCTTAAAAGGTAAGCCTCACTTACCCCCCCACCACATCATCCCCAATCCCCCTGCCCCCCCACCAGCACCCAGGCCCCCCTCCTACCCCCCCCCACCCCGCCACCCATCACCCCAACACTGCAAACAAAACAGCATCAGGAGCCTTAACGTCACCCTTAGCAAACAAGACGTAAACAGGCGGGTATTATGAGGCACCGAGGCAAACAAGTCTCAAAGGACAAGAATAATACAAAGAAATACAAAGGAATACAAAGGAAGAACAGACAGCAACAGCCTTCCTGGGTTAAACGAGGCTGCCTGTGGGACTACTTTCTACCACTATAGTTGCTTAATTAATGCATGTGTAACTGTAAATGTGTAATAATGAGAGTGTGGCTGCAATACTTGGGCTTGTCGGTCAATATAACAGGGTTGAAATATTGATGTGGATTGCTGAGTGTTTAGTGATGATCAGAAAGGAACAGTGTTAAGGATGGCTATGATGTATTCTTATTGCCATGGTTGGTTTGTTAGTTAATTGACACGAGAGAGAGAGAGAGAGAGAGAGAGAGAGAGAGAGAGAGGGGAGAGAGAGAAGAAGAGAGAGAGAGAGAGAGAGAGAGGAGAGGGGAGAGAGAAAGGAGAGAGAGAGAGAGAGAGAGGAGGAGAGAGAGAGGGGAGAGAGAAGGAGAGAGAGAGAGAGACAAGAGACAGAGAGAGAGAGGAGAGAGAGAGAGACGAGAGAGAGAGAGGGGAGAGAGAGAGAGGAGAGAGAGAGCGAGAGAGAGAGAGAGAAAAGAGAGACGAGGAAGAGAGGGGAGGGGAGACGAGAGAGAGAGAGAGAGAGAGAGAGAGAGAGAGAGAGAGAGTGGGGTAAGTGAGTGGTGTTAATTGGTCATTGGTGATTAGGGTACCAGTAGTACCTTGCAGGGTTTAAGGTAATTATCGTTAACATGCACTGACACCAACTACTACTACTACTACTACTACTTTATGCTACTACTACTACTACTACTATACTACTACCTTTTCTATCACCACTACTACTACTACTTTATACTACCTACTACTACTATACTACTACTACCGCTTCTACCACCACTACTACCTCTACCACTTCTACTAAACTACTACTACTACTAACTACCACCACCACTATTATCACTACAACCTTAACTATCACTACCACCTACTAAACCTCTACAACAACTATTACATCTGTTACGACTACTATTACTGCACCTTGACTTATCACTTTACTACTATTACTACTACTTCTGCATTTGTTATTGTTTCCATTGCACTTAATACATCATTAGTAG
>JACEEZ010021452.1:95000-102500 GCA_016584305.1 Chionoecetes opilio | reverse complement strand
GCTAAGTTGGTATATTCAGTTACTTTTCGTATTGTTATAGCTATCAACAGACGAATTTTTATAGCAAAGGAAAGATCTGGGCGTGAAGGGGTTAAAAAGGAAATAGGGAAAAACTGGTTCACAAATAGGGTGGTAAGTGATTGGAATGGATTCAGTCGTGGGGTAGTTAGTGCGGAGTCAATGGGGAGCTTTAAAAGAAGGCTAGACAATTTCATGGATGGGGATAAAAGGTGGATTTTTTTTTTTCTTTTTTTTTTTCATTCATGCGTATAGCGTGTGTAGGCAGTAACCCAGGGGTGGGATGGTAGGCCTTGGAGGTTCACTTGAGGGCTGTGATGGTTGGGGTCCTCTCCCGTGATGGCGCAGGCAAGATTTTATAGTGACGCCTGTGATTAGAGGCTCATGCCGCCCCCCTGTGTCCTCCGATGCACTCGCAATCGAAGTGTAGAGTTATTGGGCAGCATGTGGGTGTTCTTAGGCCACTCGACGGTGCAGAAAGATTTTTGTTTTCCTCGGGGATCGAACTCGGGTCACCGAGAACGCCACTCGGAGACGCTAACCACTCTGCTACCGCCTCCCCATAACGTATAGTGTTAAGTGACAAGGTAGTGTTAAGTGACAGGAACTATCACGTGTAGGTCTCCCAGCCTCTTGTAGCTTCCTTATTTTCTTATGTTATTATTCCATCCCTAGGAAACTACAGTCAGTCAGTCTTCTCCGTATAAAAAGATACCACGTTGAAATACATGCAATCTTTTGAGCAATTCCTACACACTCCTTTAAAAGACCAAATAGCTGATCCACAAAACCTCACTTTTCACCTGCCCTTTGTTTCTCTTTATTTCTCCTCTCTATTCTCTTTAAAATAATATGAACGGTTATAATGATAATGATTAAACCAATAATAACAATAATATCACCTAGTTTCTCCATTTTCAATACAATATGGCCTTCTCCCCCCAAAAATTAAAGAAATAGGATAGCACACAAACAAACAAAAAAACAAAAAAAAAGGTTTATGATTTTTACCTTCCCGAGAAATGACACAGCCAGAGGAAGGGTCTCAATCTTTCGACCTCATCCCTTTAGTCGCCTCTTACGACACGCAGGAGTATGGAGACACGCACCCTGCCCCCCGCGTGTCTCAGGGGTTACTGACTATGTATTCAACGACCCGGGCTGACTGCACAAGGGGGAAGTAGATAGAAGAGAAGAAAAGAAGAGAAGAAGTACAAGAGAAGGAAAGCGTAGATTTAAAAAGGAAATAGGGAAAAACTGGTTAACAAATAGGGTGGTAAATGATCGGAATGGACTCAGTAGACAGGTAGTTAGTGCGGAGTCATTAGGGAGCTTTAAAAGGAGGCTGGATATATTCATGGATGGGGATGAAAGGTGGATGTAGGTAGTGTTAAGTAACAGGAACTACCACGTGTAGGTCTCCCAGCCTCTTGTAGCTTCCTTATTTTATCATATATTTTTTCCTTATGGTCTTATATTCTTAAGTACAGACTGAATAGATATACAGATGGAAGAATAAAAGAGCATAGAAAATAATAGAATACATAGGAATATATAGAATACAAATAGAAGTGTAGTGGGAGCAGGATTACTATAGCAATATGTTGTATATGTTAATGCATAAATAATAATGATAACAGTAGCAGTAATAATGATAATAAAAATAATGTTGATAAAATACCACTAGCCACAGTAGTAACACCATTCCACCACCACCTCCAACAACAACAACAACAACAACAACAACAGTTAATAACAACAACAATAACAACAATAATAATGATAATAAGAATAAGAATAATGATGATACAATACCACCAGTAACACCATTCCTAACAACAACAACAACAACACCAACACCAACAACACCAACAACAACAGCAACAATAATAATGATAATAAAACTAAGAATAATGATGATACAAAACCACCAGCCAAAGCAGTAACACCATTCCACCACCTCCAACAACAACAACAACAACAACAACAACAACAACAACAACAGCAATAACAACAACAACAACGGCCACAGCAATAATGATAATGATGAAGTTTTTGCTGCGTGCAGAAAGTTGAGGAACTACCCAGAAATGGAGTCGAGGAAGAAAAAAAATGCAAGATGAAGATTAAATGCAACGTAATAAGATAATGCACCCGGACTATCTTTCAAGCATAACACACACAGCCACCCACACACACACACGCACATACCTACACACACACACGCACATACCCACACACACACACAGCCACCCACACACACACATGCACCTACACACACACACTCATCCATACACCCACACACCTAAAATACATCCACGCAGAAAAACACACACCTACGCACCCAAATACACAACCGCCCACCCACCCACACACATCTACATCCACACACACCCATCCACATCCACCCCCTCCCTGAAACACACACCCTTACACCCAAACACACACCAATGCACCAAAACATACATCCCCACACACCCACACACACAGTGTTTGTGTGTGTGTGTGTGTGTGTGTGTGTGTGTGTGTGTGTGTGTGTGTGTTCATCTATTTTATATGTATGCATATATTTACTGTATGCTCGTATGTTTATATGTTTGTGCATATATATGTATATATGTATGTATGAGTACGTGTGTGTGTTTATATAGATAGTATACGTTAGTATGAGTTTAAGTATATTTGCAGATGCTTTGTATGAATATTACATAGAGATGATATAATAATCTTCTCTCTGGTATGTGTACATATTACCTTGCTTAATAACTGGGTCTGCTGACGAAAGTTTTCTCAGCAGACCTTTCCATGGCAGGTTAATGATGGATTTATTATTTGTGTGTGTTCTTATGGTAATAAAATGTTTGAACTGAACTTGAACACACACAAACACCCTCCCCACACACACAACACATACCCAACCACACACTTAAACACACACACACACACATACACACCTATGTATACACACCCGCCCACCCATCCACACACATACACACACACACCCACACACACCTAAACACACACCCACCCACTCACACACACACCTAAACACACAACCACTCATCCACCCACACCCAAACACACACACACACACACACACCTAAACACCTAAACACACACACACACCCACACGACACACCTAAACACACAACCACCCATCCACCCACACCCAAATACACACATACACACACACACACACACACACACACACACACACACACACACACACACACACACAATCATGATATTACTACAACACAAATTCTCGCCACTGCTAATCTTATTTACATTCATAATTCATCCCAGCGTAATTCACAATATGAATTACGCAATGCAAGACAAAATCTGTTTTAAATACATTATTTTTGCCAGAATAGAAACATTTGCTCCCCATTAATAACACGATGGTAAAAAATCTTGCAAGAAATAAACAAAATTTGAATGCAGAATATACTGTCATTCATATTTGCCATGTATATATATTTTTTTACTTTTTCCTATAAATTTAAAATGTTTGAAACCAAATGGTGAGTGTTGTGTGACAGAGCAGGCATTTTTGTATGAGAGAGAGAGAGAGAGAGAGAGAGAGAGAGAGAGAGAGAGAGAGAGAGAGAGAGAGAGAGAGAGAGAGAGAGAGAGAAGAGAGAGAGAGAGAGAGAGAGAGAGAGAGAGGAGAGACCAGAGTAGAGAGAGAGAGAGAGAGAGAGAGAGAGACGGAGAGACGAGGAGGACAGAGGACAGAGACAGAGAAGAGAGAGAGAGAGAGAGAGAGAGAGAGAGATTCACACACACAGTTAGTTACTAGTTTATTGACAAAAAATAACATATATACACAACATGTAAGTAACAATAACGAAACAATACGAGAATTTTTTTTTTCACACACACACGTCAACAGGAAGAACCAGCAATCAGTAAGACAAACAGAAAGGGAAAAAACAGAAGCCAAAAAAGAGATGCAAACAGAGAGACAGGTATAATCCTACTTCATAGTTAATAAGAAGATATACGACAATGATAATACTACTCTAAATAAAAATAACAGGAATTACATATCACGGAAGTAATCTTAGACCTTAACCTCAGACTGTCTGTGTATTCTCTCTCTCTCTCTCTCTCTCTCTCTCTCTCTCTCTCTCTTGTAAGTATCCTAAGGTCTTAACCACTGTCTGTCTGTCTATTTTGCTCTCTCTCTCTCTCTCCTCTCTCTCTCTCTCTCTCTCTTCTCTCTCTCTCTCTCTCTCTCTCTCTCTCTCTCTCTCTCTCTCTCTCTCTCCTCGTAAGTATCCTAAGGTCTTAACCACTTTTCTGTCTGCGGTCTATTTTGCTCTCTCTCTCTCTCTCTCTCTCTCTCTCTCTCTCTCTCTCTCTCTCTCTCTCTCTCTCTCTCTCTCTCTCTCTCTCAGGTATATCCTTTATTACCTCTTATCATAAACAGCCACTGATCTCACCACCACCACCACCACCACCGCCACCACCGCCACTACCACCACCACCACCACCTCCACCATCACGCTTATCAAATAACATTACGGAATCACACTCATATCCACTACCACCCTTGTTATGGCCCACACCATTAGCACAAAATCAAATTCCCTCGTCACAATCAACACAAATGATCCCACCATTGCTAACACCATCACCACTATTGCTACATTCCCTCTGATTAGCGCCTTGCAAAAAAGAGAAGAGCATAATTCTGAACCAGAGAAAAAAAGGAGAATGCTGGAACAGAGAAAAAAATTGCTGAACCAGAGAAAGAAAATGCTGAAACAGAGAGAAAAAAGGAGAATGCTGAAACAGAGAAAAAGGAGAATGCTGAAACAGAGAAAAAAGGAGAATGCTGAAACAGAATAAAAGGAGAATGCTGAAAAGAGAAAAACAAGGAGAATGCTGAAACAGAGAGAAAAGGAGAATGCTGAAACAGAGAAAAAAGGAGAATGCTGATAGAGAAAAAAAGCGAATGCTGAAACAAAGAAAGAAAATGCTGAAACAGAGAAAAAAAGAGAAAGCTGAAACAGAGAAAAAAAAGAGAATGCTGAAACAGAAAAAAATTGCTGAACCAGAAGAAAAATGCTGAAACAGAGAAAAAAAAGGAGAATGCTGCACAGAAAAAAAATGCTGAAACAGAAAAAAGGAGAATGCTGAAACAGAGAAAAAGGAGAATGCTGAAACAGAGAAAAAGGAAAATGCTAAACAGAGAAAAAAAAGGAGAATGCTGAACCAGAGAAAAAAAGGAAATGCTGTAACAGAAAAAAAAGGAGAATGCTGAAACAGAGAAAAAAAGGAGAATGCTGAAACAGAGAGAAAAAAGGAGAAGGCTGAAACAGAGAGAAAAAGGAGAATGCTGAAACAGAGAGAAAAAAAGGAGAATGCTGAAACAGAATAAAAGGAGAATGCTGAAACAGAGAGAGAAAAAAGGAGAATGCTGAAAACAGAGAAAAGGAGAATGCTGAAACAGAGAAAAAAGAGAATGTTGGAACTGAGAGAAAAAAAAGAGAATGCTGAAACAGAAAAAAATTGCTGAACCAGAGAAAGAAAAAATACTGAAACAGAGAGAAAAAGGAGAATGCTGAAACAGAGAAAGAAAATGCTGAAACAGAGAGAAAAAAGGAGAATGCTGAAACAGAGAAAAAAAAGAGAATGCTGTAGCAGAGAAAAAAGGAGAATACTGAAACAGAGAAAGAAAATGCTGAAACAGAGAGAAAAAAGGAGAATGCTGAAACAGAGAAAAAGGAGAATGCTGAAACAGAGAGAAAAGAATTGCTGAACCAGAGAAAAGAAAATACTGAAACAGAAAAAAGGAAAATGCTGAAACAGAGAAAAAGGAGAATGCTGAAACAGAGAAAAAAAAATAGAATGCTGAAACAGAGAAAAAAGGAGAATGCTGAAACAGAAAAAAATAGAATGCTGAAACAGAGAAAAAAAAATAGAATGCTGAAACAGAGAAAAAAAGGAGAATGCTGAAACAGAAAAAAAGAGAATGCTGAAACAGAGAAAAAAGGAGAATGCTGAAACAGAGAAAAAAAAGGAGAATACTGAAACAGAGAAAAAAAAGGAATGCTGAAACAGAATAAAAAAGGAGAATGCTGAAAGAGAAAAAAAAGGAGAATGCTGTAACAGAGAAAAAAAAGGAGAATGCTGAAACAGAGAAAAAAAAGGAGAATGCTGAAACAGAAAAAAATTCCTGAACCAGAGAAAGAAAATACTGAAACAGAGAGAAAAAAGGAGAATGCTGAAACAGAAAAAAAAAGAGAAGTCTGTAACAGAAAAAAAAAGCTGAATGCTGAAACAGAAAAAAAAGAATGCTGAAACAGTTCTCTTTTTTCCCAACTGTCATTCCGGGTGTGTTTTATCCAGTGATGATTTTCTTTTTATGTCTCTTTATCGATTTCTTTCATATTTTTTCATTATTTTTGCTATAAAATCACCACCTCTGTTGTCTGATTCTTAACAGTCTAATTCTGAACCGAGGATAATTAACTTAAGCGAAATTTTTCAGCTAAGGAAAATTATATGAAGCGAAATGATAATCTCACAATTTTTTTCTTCAATAAAATCACTCGTTATTGAAATAAATCACTTTCTTTTACACATATTGATATCGTGTCGACCTTCTACCAATTGTGTAGAAGTAAAAACGATCAATATTTTCTCATTTTCAACTCTCTTAATCCAAATATCGTAGGCTTTTTCATGTATTTGGAGTCTGAATGAATATATTACATGTCAATAAACCCTGAATTTCGGTTGTCCTAAATATCTGAACATTTAAATCATCAATATTTTCATACATACATCTTCTGACTCTCTGAAATCTCTGTATTAATCCAAATATCGCAGGCTCATGTATTTTGACTACGAATGAATCTAGTACATGTCATTAAACCCTGAATTCTGGTTATCACGAATATCTCAACATTTTAAATTATCCATATTTTTTTTCATTCTGTCATACCTTCTTTTGATTCAGCAATTGTTTTCTCTTAGTTAAAATATCGTATAAGATAATGTATTTCGAGTCTGAATTAATCTCTAACATGTCAATAAACCCTGAATTTCGGTCATCATGAATATCTTAAACATTTAAATCATCAATATTTTCAAATTTTCAGACTTTTTTTGAATCTGTGGAATCTCTCTATTAATCCAAATATCGTAGGCTAATGTATTTCGAGTCAAAATGAATCTATTACATATCAGAGAAAGATTAAATTAGAAGAAAGAAGAAAAGAAAATGACATATCTTTCTTTCTTTGTTTATATTGTGCAAAATCTTTCTACTAATCAAAATATCGTAAATTATCGAAGGCTTATGTACTTCAAGTCTGAATGAATCTATAACATATCAACCCTGAATTTCTGTTGCCATGAATATCTCAACATTTTATGACCTCCCCCCAAGCTCCGAGAACTTGTATCCGCCGTGAATGGCTTCCAGATATCCATGAATAACCCACACACACCCTGAATAACCCT
>JACEEZ010021452.1:85000-92500 GCA_016584305.1 Chionoecetes opilio | reverse complement strand
TAGTAGTAGTAGTAGTATTAAGACGATGTACGTGTGATAACATGCGAGTTAGAGGCAATGATGCAACCTACCCTCGATGCAACCTACCCCGCTCTCCCCTAATACACGTGGTAGTTCCTGTTACTTAACACTACCTACATCCACCTTTCATCCCCATCCACAAAGCTGTCTAGCCTCCTTTTAAAGCTCCCTATTGACTCTGCACTAACTACCCCATGACTGAGTCCAATCCAATCATTTACCACCCTTTTTGTGAACCAGTTTTTCTCAGTTTCATTTTTAAATCTACGACTTTTCCACCAAAACACATTTATGAATATTCTCTTGACATGTGTACATAATATTTAGCCTTTCAAAAAAACCAATCATTTATGCCTCAGTAATTTTTTTGCCACTGGTTGAATATTTCTACCTGAATGTTGAGCCTCCGAACACGCACATCATAGAGAGATTGAAAAAAAAGAGCTTCTGATTGAATAACCAAAAAAAAAACGTATCGCATGACCTACAAATTCCTGAATAGTGTAATTTTTGAACTTTAAAAAATATGATTCCCACTTTGTCTTTTATGATGGACTTAAGACTAGCAAGCACATTAGAGAGGTCGGGTAAAAAAAAAGCTTCTGATTGAATAACCAAAAAAAAAACGTATAGCATGACCTACAAATTCCTGAATATTGTAATTTCTAACCTTTGAAAAATATGATTCTTTTGCCTTTTATGATAGACTTACGATTTTCTTTTATGATTAAAAGAACTAACAAGAACATTAGCGATATAGGAAAAAAACGAGGCTCTGATTGAATAGCCAAAAAAAAGCGTATGACCTACAAATTCCTGAATATTGTAATTTCTAACCTTTGAAAAATATGATTCTTATATTGCGTTTTACGATGGACTTAGAACTAGCAATCACACACGAAGAACAGATTACTTGGTGAAATGTTTTTTTAATCGTGAGTCTCCAAGCCCGTCATTATTTCTTATGCCGCTTATGCCCCTCTGACCTGAAATCCTTATAAAAGCTCCCGAAGACATACGAGAGGTTATCGACCTTGTAGGAAAATATTATGAGAAAGACCTTATGAGAACAGCTTATGAGAAAACTTGCCTACGAGAGAGAGAGAGAGAGAGAGAGAGAGAGAGAGAGAGAGAGAGAGAGAGAGAGAGAGAGAGAGAGAGAGAGAGAGAGAGAGAGAGAGAGAGAGAGAGAGAGAGAGAGAGAGAGAGAGAGAGAGAGAGAGAGAGAGAGAGAGAGAGAGAGAGAGAGAGAGAGATATGAATAACAGAATAAAATGACACGCAAACTATATGTAAGACTTTTTCCTAACAATTATTCCCTACCTATGGATTTTAAAAGTAAAATGAAAAAGATTTCGAGGATAAGAGGAAGAGGAAACAAGGAAAAGAAATGTATCATATTTTCATTTGCGTTTCTGTCACTGAACGGAATCTGTGACATAAAACTACTACCACCATCACTACTACTACTACTGCTACAACCACTACTACTACTACTACTACTAAACTACTACTACCACCACCACTACCACTACTACTACCACCACTACTATTACTACCACCACTACTACTACTACTATTACTACCACTACTACTATCTCTACTATCACTACTACTACTACTACCACTACTACTACTACTACAATCACTACTACTACTACTACTTCCACCACTACTACTACTACCACTACTACTACTAAACTACTACTACCACTACTACTACTACTATTACCACTACTACTACTATCACTATTAAAATAATAATAATAATACCACCACTACTACTAATACTACTAATTTTACTACCACTACCACCACCACTACTACTACTACTACATATACTAAAACCACTATAGACTGATAATCATGATCTAAATAATACGTATAATGACCATAATAATAACAAAAATACTAGAGAATTACTGGGTGTTGCTTTTCCTAAGGTTAAATTTCGTTGGTAAGATGAGCGAGTTGGAGTTGATGTGGCAAGATAATATATTTAGATGGAGTCAGGCAGTGAAGGTGAAGGAGCGAAATACTGCGTTGGAGAATAATGTATTGGTGGTGTTCATTATTAATATGAGAGAGAGAGAGAGAGAGAGAGAGAGAGAGAGAGAGAGAGAGAAGAGAGGAGAGAAGAGAGAGAGAGAGAGAGAGAGAGAGAGAGAGAGAGAGAGAGAGAGAGAGAGAGAGAGAGAGAGAGACAGAGAGACATAGACAGACATAGACAGACAGACAGACAGACAGACATAGACAGAGAGACAGACATAGACAGAGAGACAGACAGACATAGACAGAGACAGACAGACAAACAGAGAGACAGACAGACAGACAGGGAGAGACAGACAAACAGAAAGACAGACAGACAGGGAGAGACAGAGAGATAGACCGACAGAGACAGCCAAAAACAGAGATAGAGAGAGAGAGAGAGACAGTAAGGAGATCCAGAGATATCATACTGTTTCACAAGGAGCATTACTTTGTTCCAGTAAGGCATTGCTACAACAGGAGAGAACGAGTCCTTGAGGAAAAATTACAATGACGGCGGAAGAATAACTGCGGGTAGAGACAGACAGACAACAGACAGACAGACAAACAAAGAGACAGACAGACAGACAGGGAGAGACAGACAGACAGACAGACAGGGAGAGACAGAGAGATAGACCGACAGAGACAGCCAAAAACAGAGAGAGAGAGAGAGAGAGAGAGAGAGAGAGAGAGAGAGAGAGAGAGAGAGAGAGAGAGAGAGAGAGAGAGAGAGAGAGAGAGAGAGACAGTAAGGAGATACAGAGATATCATACTATTTCACAAGGAGCATTACTTTGTTCCAGTAAGGCATTGCTACAACAGGAGAGAACGAGTCCTTGAGGAAAAATTACAAAGACGGCGGAAGAATAACTGCGGGTAGGGATGTGTTCTCGGGAAGGACAATGAGAAAAGTTACTACAAGAGGAAGGAAAGTGTCGCAGTGAGAGATGAAAGTGTTAGTGTCATGGTAGGAGGGAGAGGTGTAAGAGATGTGTGTGTATATAGTGGGAGGGAGGAGTTAATATTAATTAAAACGACTAAACGACGCGAGAAGGTGGCGTGAATAGGTAACAACGAGGTGCAGTCAGTTCGTACACAAGTTGTTTCGTACACCAGTAGATTCGTACACCAAAAAGTTGTTGCGTAGTCTATATGAAACCATAGTCGTTTCGTACACTCAGCTCAGATTTGAACTTGACTACTAGAGTTACGAAACGACACCAGGTATGTACGAAGATACTCAAAATCAGTGTACGAAACGACTAACAAAACCTGGGTACGAAAGAACTTGTGTACGAAACTCCCTGTAACCGTAACAAGAACGCGAGACAGTGGCATGAAAAGGTAACTAGAACGCAAGATAGTGACGTGAAAAGATAACTAGAACGCGAGACGGTGGCGTGAATAGGTAACTAGAACGCGAGACGGTGGCGTGAAAAGATAACTAGAACACGAGACGGTGGCGTGAATAGGTAACTAGAACGCGAGACAGTGGCGTGAAAAGGTAACTAGAACGCGAGACAGTGGCGTGAAAAGATCACTAGAACGCGAGACGGTGGCGTGAAAAGTTAACTAGAACGCGAGACTGGCGTGAAAAGATAACTAGAACGCGAGACGGTGGCGTGAAAAGGTAACTAGAACGCGAGATGGTGGCGTGAAAAGGTAACTAGAAGGCGAGACGGTGGCGTGAAGAGGTAACAAGAACGCGAGACAGTGGCGTGAAAAGGTAACTAGAACGCGAGACGGTGGCGTGAAGAGGTAACTAGAACGCGAGACGGTGGCGTGAAGAGGTAACTAGAACGCGAGACGGTGGCGTGAAGAGGTAACTAGAACGCGAGACGGTGGCGTGAAGAGGTAACAAGAACGCGAGACGGTGGCGTGAAAAGGTAACTAGAACGCGAGACGGTGGCGTGAAAAGATAAGAACTCGAGACAGTGGCGTGAAAAGTTAACTAGAACGGTAACTCCAAGATCAACTAACTATCTACTAAACTAAACAAGCCTTAAACCTAACCTAACCTTACTTAACCTAACCAAACCTAACCTCACTAACTAAATTAACTGACTAAGGAGTGTATTAAAAGTCAATTGATTTAGAGTAACTCACTAGATAACTAACTAACCTAACCTAACCTCACTAACTGAATTATCTGACTAATGAGTGTATTAAAAGTCAATTGGTCTACGGTAACTCACTGTTCATAAACTATCTATCTATCTAGCTGTCTAACTAACAACAAACCACCTACCTAGCTAACTCAATTAACTGACTAAAGAGTGTATTAAGTCAATTGATCTACGGTAACTCACTAGATAACTAACTAACCTAACTTAACCTAACCTAACTAACTTACCTAGCCTAATCTAACTAACTCAATTAACTGACTAAAGAGTGCATTATATAAAGGCAATCTTGGGTAAACTTACTGTTTTTAAATTCGTCGTTCGGATCTGTCTCCTCTTCTGCCGCCTCGCCCTCACCATCAAAGAGCTCCTGGGTGGCGGCGGCGGTGATGATGGTGATGGTGATGGTGAACACGAGGTGCATCCACGGTTTGACCACCACCATCATCACTATCTAGATGATGCAACCAGGGTGTCAGAGCCCTTTCACGATCACTCTCACCCTTTCTCTCTCTCCAACACGACACCACGACACACACAGGTAAGGGACAATAAACCAGGTCACCAGTCGCCTTAAGATACGTGATCAAGGCAGTAGCACATTTACACGTCAACTTGTTATCATTTTTTCACTTCAGGACTTCAGGAAAACTTTTCATCTCGATCGAGCGAGTGGTAAAGGGGAAAAATTATAACATTAAAAGTTCTGTTAGTTAGAAATGGTAAGTAATCTTAGAGCCTGTTTACTTAATGACTCCATTTCGGTGTTGTATCTATGTGGCTTTCCATGCATTGAGGAGTATTGCGTCACTGCTGCAGAGGCGCGTCACCCGAGCACAACACACACACACGCGCCCTCGAGCAGCGCGTCCTCTTCCAACCACGGCAGAGGGAGAACTGGGTCTCGGAGCTCAGTCGCCTAGTGAAGTCGGCCTACCATAGCCTCGACTTTATTGATTGTCCTCTTCATTTGTCCTCTTAAGTCAGGTACGCGCCTTAAAACTATACCATTCTATATAATATTTAACTTAAAAAGATGGATTTTATTTCTTACGTCTCCGTCACAAAACCGGGAGATAAATATGCCGAGGTGACGTGCGCCGGGATGCTCGTCTCCTCGCTGTGGCCTTGCGCGCATGCTCCCTACATCCCGCCAGCTGTTCGGCCCTGCGACCCATAATAATAATAATGATAATAATTGTATTCTCACCCGAAGGCATAAAGGAAATACAACAAGACAATATACATGAGGGAATGAACTTAAGTACTACAGCGACTCGTATTTTTATCTCGTTATATTTTATTCGTAAATTACAGGCACTACCTCGTGTGGGTCTCGCGGTCTCTTGTAGCTTCCTTATTTTCTTATGTTCTTATGACTCGTGTAGGACCTTTTTCCCACGAACGTTCTAGTCACGGGCAAAAGTTAAACGTCTCACTAATCCTAGGTCTCTAAAAAACCTAACCTAACCTCAGCTTAACGGTCTAACCTAACCTAACTTAACCTAGCCTAACGGCCAAAACATCCGTGGCCGAAACGTCTGGTTACCCCCGCGACTCATGTTTCGTTGTACCAAAGTTTCATTATTAGTAGACAGATACTATTACCGGCCCAACAAGAAAGCACATAAGAAAATCAGGAAGTTACAAGAGACCGCGAAACCTACACGAGGTAGTTCCTGTTACTTAACACTACCTACATCCACCTTTCATCCCCATCCATAACACTATCTAGCCTCCTTTTAAAGCTCCCTATTGACTCCGCACTGACAACCTGACGACTGAGTCCATTCTAATCATTCACCACCCTATTTGTGAACCAGTTTTTCCTTACTTCCTATTTCAATCTACACTTTTCCAGCTTGAATCCGTTACTGCTTGTTCTACCCTATATCAAAGTTTCATTTTTTTTTTTTTTTTTTTTTTTTTTTTTTTTAATTTTTTATCTGTGCCTATAGCGCCTGTAGGCAGTGGTGACCCAGGGCTCGGATGTTAGGCTCTGGAGGTTCACTTGAGGGTTCTGATGGTTGGTCCTCGCCCGTTGGTGGCGCAGGCAGGTTTCTTAAAGTGACTCCTGTGAGGCTCATGCCGCCCCCCTGTGTCCTCCGATGCACTCACAGTCGAAGGTAGAGTTGATAGGCAGGGCATGTGGGTGTTCTTAGGCCACTCGACGGTGCAGAAAGGTTTTGGGTTTCTTCGGGGATCGAACTCGGGTCACCAAGAACGCCAGTCGGAGACTCTAACCGCTCCGCTACCGCCTCCCCCATTAGTAGGCAGATGCTATTACCGGCCCAGTCCTGATAGCCAGACACCCGCGGCCTCTTGTCTCGCCCCCACAAGCCCCGCCACGATCAGGCTTCTGTAAGTTCATCCTTGATAAGTAAAAACCCGCCTCCTAGCAACGCGAAGGAAACTGAAGACTTATAACTATTCCCTTGTACACTAATTAGAATACTGTTTGGTTGTATAATTTAAGTTGATGATGGTGATGATGGTGATGATAGTGATGATGATGATGATGTGAGTGGTTATAAGAACATGAATAATCTAGTGTAAAGAAATGCAATACAGCGACAACGATGTGATCAGACGGCTTTGTTGTTCGGAATTTTTTTTTGTGTGTGTGTGTGTGTGTGTGTGTGTGTGTGTGTGTGTGTGTTGTGTGTGTGTGTGTGTGTGTGTGTGTGTGTGTGTGTGTGTGTGTGTGTGTGTGTGTGTGGTGTGTGTGTTGTGTTGTGTGTGTGAGTGTGTGTGTATGTGTGTGTGGTGTGTTGTGTGTGTGTGTGTGTGGTGTGTGTGTGTGTGTGTGTGTGTGTGTGTGTGTGTGTGTGTGTGTGTGTGTGTGTGTGTGTGTGTGTGTGTGTGTGTGTGTGTGTGTGTGTTATGTATTGCGTGTGTGTGTGGGTGTGTGTGGAGCGGGGGGCTGTGTGTGTGTGTGTGTGTGTATATTCATCTAGTTGTATTCATCTAGCTGTATTTTACGGGCCTGAGCAACGCTCGTATGGCCCCGTCTCCATATCAACATTTTTTTATCATTCATCCTTAGTGCTTAGTGTTGGCCGAAGCCACCACCCCGGAGAGCAGGTCACAAACCCCGGCTAACACCCGGTACCCATTCACTGCTGGGTGGACAGGGGCTCGGGTTTTAAGGAAACAGCCCATATGTTTCCGCTCCGCTCGGGGATCGAACCCGGGACTTCTCGGTTGTGAACGAGCGTGCTCCCTTACACCACGGAGTGTGTGTATGTGTGGTGTGTGTGTGGTGTGTGTGTGTGTGTGTGTGTGTGGTGTGTGTGTGTGTGTGTGTGTGTGTGTGTGTGTGTGTGTG
>JACEEZ010021452.1:77500-80000 GCA_016584305.1 Chionoecetes opilio | reverse complement strand
ACACTCCCTCCCCTTCTATTCCCTCCACTCCCTCCCTTCTTTTCCCTCCACTCCCTCCCTTCTTTCCCTCCACTCCCTCCCTTCTTTTTCCCTCCAACTCCTCCCTCTATTTCCCTCCACTCCCTCCCTTCTATTCCCTCCACTCCCTCCTTCATTCCTTCCCTCTTTACCCATCATTCACATCCACTTTGAGATCCACTTTGTTACTGAGGATCTAATACAAAACCTTGCTTATGTAGGATGACCACTAACACATATTTCAAGCTCCTCTTTTGTCCTATACTAAAACTGATTTACCAGGATATTATGCACGTCTAGTCTTAGCATTCATAATATAGTGGTCGCAAAAGGAATATAACTTCTTTCCAACCTCGTAAACTCTGGAACTCTCTTTCTGTTTCTACTGTTCCACCTTCCTACGACTTAAATTTTTTCATGAGAGGAGTGACAAGACACCTTCCGAGCTAAATTGGCCCACTCCTCATTTTGTATATGCTCTTACTGTCTTATTTATAGGGACTGGCAACTATGAGGGGTTTTGTTACTTTTTTTTGTTTTACCCTTGGCCAGTTCTGTGTAATGTAAAATAAAAATAAATAAATAAATAAATAAAAAAATAAAAAATTCGTTGAACCGCCACCACCACTATTATGACGTGCAGTATATGAGGGAAGAGGCCAAATGTGTCCCATGGCGGAGGGGATGATGACCCTATCTGAATACTTGATGACCTTACTCCGGTTTTATATCGATTCCCAGCATGCACCACCAAGGTTAATAATTCACTGGCTTGGACATGTAATCTTCTAGTCGGAATAATTTTCTAAGTAATCATTTACAGATAGCTTTTCCTGCCAAAGAAAGTTGATGACGTATTCGTCTTATGCAGAACAAATCATGTGCATCCATGTGTGTGTGTGTGTGTGTGTGTGTGTGTGTGTGTGTGTGTGTGTGTGTGTGTGTGTGTGTGTGTGTGTGTGTGTGTGTGTGTGTGTGTGTGTGTGTGTGTGTGTGTGTGTGTGTGTGTGTGTGTGTGTGTGTGTGTGTGTGTGTGTGTGTGTGTGTGTGTGTGTGTGTATGTGTGGCGAGGGTTGTGTGTGTGGCGAGGGTTGGCGAGGGTCGGGTGGTGTGTGGTGGTTATGGTGGTGGTAATGATGTGCTTACTGAGCCGATCACGAGGACGAAGGAATCATGGCTTGCACCACGAGACATGATGGCTGTCGTTCGTCGTTCGTCGCTCGACCGCCATCATGACTCTTGGTACAAGCCCATATCTTTGTATCGGGGCAGCTTGTGACCAGGAATAGAATGGGGCTGACTTTGTATTGTGTTTGCATTGTATGTATGTATGTATGCATGTATTTATGTATTTGCATATGTACTATGCATGTGTGCGTGTATGTATATAAGAACATAAGAAAATACATAAGAAAATAAAGAAGCTACAAGAGGCCGCGAGGCCTACACGTGGTAGTTCCTGTCACCTAACACTACCTACATCCACCTTTCATCCCCATCCATGAACCTGTCCAGCCCCTCTTTAAAGCTCCCTAATGACTCCGCACTAACTACCTGTCTACTGAGACCATTCCATTCATTCACCACCCTATTTGTGAACCAGTTTTTCCCTATTTCCTTTCTAAATCTACGACCTTCCAGCTTGAATCCGTTACTTCTTGTTCTACCCTGGTTAATAGCCCTAAGAAATGTTCCTACCTCTCCTTTATTAAATCCCTTTATCCACTTAAAAACTTCTATCAGATCGCCCCTTACTCTGCGTCTCTCGAGTGAGTGTAACTTTAATAACTTCAATCTCTTCTCATAACAAAAGTTACGCATCCCTTGTATAATTCTGGTCATCCTTCTCTGCACTGTTTCTAACAAGGCTATATCCATCCTGTAATATGGAGACCAAAACTGAACCGCATAGTCTAGATGAGGTCTGACTAGAGCCAGATAAAGCTTTAGAATAACGTCCGCACTTCTACTTTTAACACTTCTGATAATGAATCCTAACACTCTATTAGCTCTATTTCTAGCTTCAATACATTGTTTCCTAGGTCGGAGGTCTGGGCTCACCCTCACTCCAAGATCTTTTTCACCTTCTGATCTTGGAGTGAGGGTGACTCCATGTGTGAGTATATTATGTGGTCACTTATGTACGTATACGCACAGCTTTGATATGTGAGTGTGTGGGTGTCTGTGTACGCGTGTGTGTGCGTGGGTGTGCGTGTGCGTGTGTCTGTGTGTGATATACAGTATTTGCGTATAAAGTATGCTAGTATGATCGTAAGCTCTTATCATGTATTCTGTCTGGCCAGGAGCCTCGGCAGTCCTGCCTTCCTGCCTTATGCATGGTCATTGCTTTCTGTACTCGGCTTGATGGCTATATGCATAACTTGAACTTTAACATTATTGATTGAGACACATTTCACAGTGGTACTTTGTCTGTTTCTGTCAGTTTGAATCTATCTGTCTGGTTGTGTGTGTGTGTGTGTGT
>JACEEZ010021452.1:62500-72500 GCA_016584305.1 Chionoecetes opilio | reverse complement strand
ACAACAGAAGGAGGAGGAGGAGGGGAGGAGGAGGAGGAGGAGGAGGAAGGAGGAGAGGAGGAGAAGGAAGAGAATTACATAGGAATACATAGGATACAGACACCAGGAGACTATTGGTCATAACGAGGGTATCTGCTGAAACTATCATACTATAACTATCAACGCTTGTAAGAAACAGTTGGAAAATGATACCATGATCCCTAAAGAGGATAGGACACATGGAAGTTTCATAGTGCAGAATGATAGGATATGAAAAAATACTAAATACAACTACCACTAACCACTACAACTAATCGATACGTGGTGAATAGATACGAATTCGCCACTATCAATACCCATTTACTTTACACGTTGCGCGTCATCGTTTTGCAATGTAGTATTGTGTGGCTCCGACAACATTTGCTGGTAACTTGTTTCCATCGATCAAACGACTCTAACATTGAAATAATTTTACGGCAGACCCCGGTGAGCAACGTTTGGACGTTTAGTTTAAACCATTATTTCTTGTTGTCACTTGAGTTGAAAGCTCGAATGTCCTCTGATAATGTACATCAAAACCTTTAGGATCTTAAAGGTTTCTATCAAGTCCCCACGGATTCTACGATCCTTTAAGGAAAACATATTTTAAGTGCCGCTAGTCTCTCACTTCATAAGATGCAATTTCGCCAGAGATGGAATTGGTTGGTTGCTCGTCTTTGCAATGATTCCAATTTGGCTTGATCTTTTTACAAACAGGGCGACCAGAATTGAACGGCTATATTCAAGTGAGGCCAAACCAAGGATTCGTGGTATAATTGCCATGTCATACTTTCGCGAGTTTTATGTTCAAAGTGACGTTTAATAAAGCCCAACATCATATTTGCCTTTTTTACTGGGCAGCCATAGGCAATGCGAAATACTGGTTTTCAGATCATTACTGATCGATGACACCTAGATCCTTTTTCCGCTGTTACTTATTCAGTTAACGATTATTTTGCATTGATATAGTTATATTTGAGGTATCGTTGGCCTATATTGCATTACTTACATTTTATCGGAATTGAATTTTAATAGCCATTTATCACTCCAATCTGATAGTTTGTCGAGATCACTTTTGTATGAGTTCGCAGTTTGCTCTAGTATAAGCTTTACAGGCCTACTTTGGTGTCATCTGGCAAAATTTTTGATATTTTAGATACAAGTCCGCAGTCCCAGACGTGATAATATCAGAAAAAAAGAGTAGGACCCAAGACCGAGCCCTGAGGAACCCCACAGTGACATCCTAACCAATCAGATGCTCACCATTTATTACTAACCCGTGTTTACGATTTGAAAGCCAATCGCCAATCCATGACATAATTGGCTTCCTATGCCATGTGCCCTTAGCTTGGTCAACAGTCGCTTATGTGGAACGTATCGAAGGGCTTTCTGAAAATCAAGGTATTTTACTCCGAGGAATTTTAGAGTCCCAGTTTGAATAAATGACATTTAAAAAAATCTCAGTAGGTTGTTCAGCAGGATCTCTTATTTCGAAAATCCATGCTGGGAGTTTAGTATAGAGTATTTTAATCGAGGAAAGACACTATTGTATCCCGCATTATTTTCTCAAATAGTTAAACAATCACGGACGTTAGACTAATTGGGGCGATAATTACTTGCGAGGCTCTTAATCCCTTTTTGAATATCCCCCGGTGTAACATTAGCTAATTTCCACATACTAGGAAACAATTTTTTAACATTCAGGATTTATTGAAAATAAAGTTAATGGGAGCGAAAGTTGACTAGGACATTCGCGAAGTAGTCGTGGCGGAGATTTCGTCCACCCCCACGGATTTTGCTGGGTCAAAAGTTTCAGCAAATACTGATATTTCGTCTAAATGTTTTCTCTCATATTTACCAGTCTATCCCTTTCGAGCCTGAATAACATGTTACTGGTTGGTAATGGAGTTTCGTCTTTCTTTATAAATACCGCGTTATTAAAGTATCATTGAGTACGAACGCCATACTTTATTATCATTTACCAAGATATTATTATTATCTTTCATTGGTCCAATACTTGTTTTGCCGTTTTTCTTACTTCGAACGTCTTGAAAGACCTTTTCGGGTTTGATTTGGATCCTTTGCAATTTTGTTCTTCATATCGCGCTTTTTAGACTTAATTAGTCCTTTGCAGGGACGTTTGACGTCATTGCATTCCTCTAGAATCGCAGTATGCATTTTGGATCGTTTGTAAACTTTATTACGCTAGGCGCCTTATCTGCCAATGATTGTGGATCTCATTATTCAATCCAAACTGGGTTGTTTATGTTATTCAAACGTTTTCTTACCATGGGGAACAGTTTATCCACACCGAATCTGGAATTTATTAGTGAAACATTACACAGTTTTCGGCGTTATTACCATTTTAGTAGGGGCAATCTCATTTAACTGCGCTTAGTACCTGCTGATCTCGTGAAATCTGCTTTATTATAATTTGGGACTACTAACCGATTTCTGTGAATTTGGGGGTCTACATTTGCAATTTATGCCGCCAATTCTGATTAGCCTGTGATCACTGTTTGCAAATGTTCACCTATATCGCAGTAGTAATCAATCAGATCAATGTCGGTAGTGAAAACTAAATCTAGGATACTATTATTCCCTGTAGGCTCACGGACCACTTGATTTAAATATAACTGAGTCACCATATCAAGCAATCGGCATAACCTCTTATCAGCAGAAGTATTATTCCAGTTTATATGAGTAGTTAAAATCATCCACAAACATAATTGTATCGTTTTTATTGTTCAAACTGACTTTATCTCGTCATACTAGGAGGCAATCTACTTCCGCATTAGATTTGGAGGAGTACGATATATTGGCCCCAATATAGCAATTTACCGTTTTAGCTTAATCTACTTGCGTCTAGACTGAGTCATAATGATCTTTTGTTTACTTTAAGTCGATTCGATTGCTGGCAAATTTTCCTTTAATGTAAAGAAATGACACCTCCACCTGCTTATGCGTGCGACAATAGGAATGTTCTTATAGCCTGGAATGGCTATTTTCGCTCATAAATGTTTATCTTTTGTGTGACCCAACTCCCCAGTGATACTGACGATATCTGGCGTTTCGGCAAACACACGTATGCTAATAATTCGTTACGCTTTAAATAATGCTTATGGCAATTTGTGTAGAGTATTAAGTTCCTGATAGTTTTGGTTACCTTGCGTGAGGGTTTTTTACCGGCAGGCCGTCTACGGTCCACTGTTTCAGGGCGCTTTTTGATAAGTACGTTGATAGTATTGCCGGGAAACGGGACGTGACCCAGCGTTGCTGTGGGGGTAAGAAAAGGGGTTCAAAGGTGATGCTGCTACCGCCGTCCGCTCGTCGTTTTTTGATCTGTAGAAGAAACTTTATAATTTAGCAGACGTCCTAATCGTGCTGCCGACGGGGCTGAGTGGAGTCCGTCATCCCCAAATAGGGATGGAATCCTCAACAGGAGGATCCTCGGAAGATAATTATCCCAGAAGTTGCGAAGTTACATTTTCCTGTGCACAAAGAGACCTCAGTCGTATTTGCGGGAACGCCTTATCGTAAAAAAAACGTTGCCTACTCCTAGTCTGGGGAGAATTCCTGAAACAATGAATGATTAGTTTGAGTCTTGAATTTCCGGATCAACTTACTGTACTGTCCAAAATTTCTCAGATCCGCTATTGATACGTCGTTTGTTCCTGCATGGATGACATAGAGGGTTTTCGTTGGGTTCGTTGTGTACCGTCATCGCAGGTGCAAGTGATGTCGTCGAGTCTGGTCCTGGGAAACAGAAGCGCTTCCTTTTGGCACTCGGGACCCTACACAAAACCCACCAGTTGTCCCTCGGAGAATTGAGTCCCCGATCAATCGGTCTCGGTACGTCTTCCTTCATTTCGCCAAGAACCTGAAATTTTTTGTTGTAAGTTTTGATCGTTAGGGGAGCTGGGACTGCTGTGGGTCGTCGTGTCCTCGCCTTACGGGAGCAAAGGAGCAGGGGAAGGAGAAGACGAGGGAGCAGGGGAGGAGGAGGGAGGCGCGTAGAGGAGTGAGAAGGGGGGAGGAGGAGCGATGGAGGATGGCGGAGGAGGAGAGGAGGAGGAGGAGGAGGAGGAGGTGGAGGAGGAGGAGTTAGGGAGGCGCGAGGAGGAGGAGGGGGAGGAGGAGGGGGAGGCGGAGGAGTGGAGGAGGTGGAGAAGGAGGAGTAGGAGGAGGGGGGAAAGGAGGAGGGAGGTAGAGGAGGAGGAGGTGGAGGAGGTGGAGGGGGGATGAGAGAAGGGGAAGTGGATACGGTTGGGCCGGGTAGATTGAAGGAGGTGGAGGATCAGTAAGGTATAGGGGTGTGCGGGGAAAATATGGGAGAGGAGGATGAGGAGGAAGGGGGGGTAGAGGAGGGAGTGTGTACTCAAGCGAAGGAAGGGAAGAGGAGGGCGAAAGAGGGAAGGGCGAGGGTGATAGGCAGTGTGGGTCCCTGGGGTGGATGGAAGGGATGGCAACGCCTTCCGTTAGACTGTCCTAACTCTCACGGAGAATGTCTCATGACTCTCTTTAGATCATTGTACAGTTGCGGGGTTCTTCTTGCTGTTTGACAAGGACACAAAGTCTACCGGCTGTGGAGTTGATGAAATAGTGGTGCGAACTTTCCACTGCACCCGAGACATTGCGTAGAATGGAAGGCGTCTGAAAAAATAAAGAGAATTATGCGCTGCGGAGATTTAAAAAGAGATGTACGGCAACTCGAAAATAACAAAAACTTGAAAACTTTTAAGACAAAGTGATGTATGCGCTTATGTTATATCTGTTGGAAGCGTGGCGCGCTCTCTCTCTCTCTCTCTCTCTCTCTCTCTCTCTCTCTCTCTCTCTCTCTCTCTCTCTCTCTCTCTCTCTCTCTCTCAATCTTCCCCTCCCACTCTCTCTCTCTCTCTCTCTTCTCTCTCTCTCCTCTCTCTCTCTCTCTCTCTCTCTCCTCTCTCTCTCTCTCTCTCTCTCTCTCTCCTCTCTCTCTCTCTCTCCCTCTCCCTCTCTCTCTCTCAGGATGGGAATGAGGGACACAGTTGAGACAATAAAGTCGGTCGTCCTAGGGAATACTTTCTCAAAAAAAATGAGTGGAAATACCCACACCTTGTACCAGTTTTAAGAATGCCACGAAATGCTAGATAGAACTAAAAAACAACGTTTACGTTATTTAAAAACAAACACAAAATAAATTACAAATTAGGACATAGACCGTGCAAGTTAATAAATGTTTTTACTTCCCTATCAATGCGTTCACTGTGTTTTCACTGTGGATAGTGTGTTGTGTGTTAGTTGTAGTAATATATAAAGGCTCGCTGTATTAAATGAAAGCAAGGTGGTTACGACGGAAAATCTCTAAAGAAACACTTAGCGTTGATTTTGAACGACTGATAGGCGCAGTGTGGCGAGAAGATGACCACGATTTTCACTGCCTTCCGTGTTGGCAGCGAGAAGATGAATGGAGGAGAGGAGGAGGAGGAGGAGAGGAGGAGGAGGAGGAGGAGGAGAGGAGGAGGAGGAGTAGGAGGAGGAGGAGGGAATACATAGATTACAAGGGAATAACAAGACACCAGGAGACATAGGGTCCATAAACGAGGGATCTGCTGAATACCATACTACTAACTATCAACTACTTGTAAGAAAACAGTTGGAAAATGATACAATGTCCTAAAGAAGATAGGAACATGGAAAGTTTCATATGCAGAAGATAGGATAATGAAAAAATACTACACTACAACTACCACTACCACGACCAGCTAATCGATAGGGGGACTAGATATGAATTCGCACTATCAATACCCTTTACTTTACAGTGCGCGTCAAGTCTGTTTTAAATGTAGTTATTGTGCGTGCCTCCGACAACATTTGCCTGGTAAACTTGTTCCATCGATCAAAGACTCTAACATTGAAATAATTTTAAGGAGATCGGTGATGCAAACGGTGACGTGTAGTTTTAAACCATTATTTCTTGTTGTCACTTAGTTGAAAAGCTCGAATAGTTTTCTTCTGGATAATGACATCAAAAATCCTTTTAGGATCTTAAAGGTTTCTATTAAGTCCACGGATTCTTCGATCCTTTAAGGAAAAACATATTAAGTTCCGCAGTTCTCATAAGATGAATTTCGCAGGAAGAAGGAGGTGGAGAGGAGGAGAGGAGAGAGGAGGAGGAGGATGAGGAGAGGATGAGGAAGAGGTATGAAAAGAAGAATATACAAAGGAATATACAAAGGAAAGAAACAGACAGCAAACAGGTCCTACTGAGCACCCTTCAGGGGGGGCTCAGTTGGTAGAGTGCGTGAGCTTGCGTTGTAGAGCCCTGCATTCGCGTCAGCGGTTCGAGTTCCACCAAGTTTCGTCCTGGCGTTGGTGGGCTTTGATAGTCAATAACCTGTAGTGGTATTGCAAAGTGGTCTAATAGGATCAAGTATTTATAGCTTAGCCCTACTGACCCAAAACGAGGCTGCCTGTGTGACTACTTTCTACAACTATAGTTTCTACGTTGATAGAGGCGAAAAGAATCAGCAAGGTTTAAAGCTCACTTCCCCCAAAAATCTGAAGAAAAAAAAAAAATTAAATAAAAAAGAGTGATGGCGAAGGAAGCTAGATGAAAAAGGATGAAAGGGGTGTTTATTGAAAGTAAGGAAAAAAAATTGTTAAAAAATGAAAAAATTAAAGTAAGTAAGGAAACACACACACCGACGCAAGCACCCACCCACACCACCCACCCACCCACCCCACCCACCCACCCAACCCACCACCACCACCCACCACGCACGCACGACGCACGCACGCACGCACCGCACGCACGCACGCACAAGCACGCACACGCACACGCACACGCACACGCACACGCACACCGCACACGCCACACGCACAGCACACGAACACGCACACCACACACACACACACACATACACATACACCTACACATACACACACACACACACCACACAAAACACACACACTTAGATATAAGAGAGAAAATTAAACACGTATTTACTTTATCAACAAAATATGTAATTATTTATTTTACTTACAAGTATAAATATTGCTAGTTGTGTTTGTTGTTGGTGTGTTGGTGTTTGGGTGCTATAGTTATCTGTTTCTATATGTTTAGTATGTTTATTCGGTTTGTTTGTGGGACCATATGTTACAATTATGTCGATTATCCCAGTACAGAATGTTTTCTAAATAAAATATCTATCTTTCTATCTATTTATCTATCTGTTTTTGTGTGTTGCGTGTGCTGTGCGTGTCGTGTGGTGTGGTGTTGTACTTTGTTGAAGAATACATGACTGCAGATGTGAACAATTGGTTTTACGTGTTGATATGAAATTTGTGTTATGTACTTATAAACTATATACTTGCTGTGGTTAATCAACTATATTTCTTTATATCTATCTATCTGTGTGGGGTGTGTGTGTGTGTGTGTGTGTGTGTGTGTGTGTGTGTGTGTGTGTGTTGTGTGTGTCTGTGTCTGTGTTGTGTGGTGGTGTGTGTCTGTGCTGTGTCTGTGTCTGTGTCTGTGTGTGTATGTGTGTTGTGTGTGTGTGTGTGTGTGTGTGTGTGTCTGTGTCTGTGTCTGTGTGTGTGTGTGTGTGTGTGTGTGTGTGTGTGTGTGTGTCTGTGTCTGTGTCTGTGTCTGTGTGTGTGTGTGTTGTGTGTGTGTGTGTGCGTGTGTGTGTGTGTGTGGGGTGTGTGTCTGTGTGTGTGTGTGTTTTGTGTGTGTGTGTGTGTGTGTGTGTGTGTGTGTGTCTGTGTCTGTGGTGTGTGTTGTGTGTGTGTGTGTGTGTGTGTTGTGTGTTCTGTGTCTGTGTCTGTGTGTGTGTGTGTGTCTGTGTGTGTGTGTCTGTGTCTGTGTTGTGTGTGTGTGTTGTGTGTGTGTGTGTGTGTGTGTGTCTGTGTGTGTGTGTGTGTGTGTGTGTGTGTGTCTGTGTCTGTGTGTGTGTCTGTGTGTGTGTGTGTGTGGTGTGTGTGTGTGTGTGTGTGTGTGTTGTGTGTGTGTCTGTGTCTGTGTCTGTGGTGTGTGTGTCTGTGGTGTCTGTGTGTCTGTGTGTCTTTTGTGTCTGTGTCTGTGTCTGTGTGTGTGTGTGTGTGTGTGTGTGTGTGTGTGTGTGTGTGTGTGTGTGTGTGTGTGGCCTTATTGGATTGTCTGAAGTGCGACTGGTTTCTCGTCTTGTTCATTTGTTTCAATTTATCTTGACATTGGTCAAACAGAATACGTTTGCAAGCTGCATCTTATGACATAGATACATACAATCTTTTTCTTCTGTCTACCTTCACAGTCCACACACACACACACACACACACACACCACACACACACACATACACACACACACACACACACACACACACACACACACACACCACACACACATTAATTTAACACACACACACACACACAAAACACACACACACACACACACACACACACACACACACACACACACACACATACACACACACACATTAATTTAACACAACACACACAAAAACCACACACACACCCACACACACACACACACACACACACACACACACACACACACACGTTAATTTACACACACACACACACACACACACACACACACACACACACACACACAAAACACACCACACACACACACACACACACACACACACACACAAAACACACCACACACACACACACACACACACACACACAGTCACACACATGACAAAAAAGCAGTTTTCAAATTTAATAACGTATTAATAAAAAACAATTGCATATATTCTACGCCTGATACATCTCTCTCTCTCTCTCTCTCTCTCTCTCTCTCTTCTCTCTCTCTCTCTCTCTCTCTCTCTCTCTCTCTCTCTCATCTCTCTCTCATCTCTCTCTCTCTCTCCTCTCTCTCTCTCTCTCTCTCTCTCTCTCTCTTTCCCATTCTCTCCTCTCATTCTCATTCTCTCTCAGTCTCATTCTCATCCTCTCTTTATTTTTTCTCTCTCTCTTGTTTCAACAATGCTAATTATCTTGAGCGGAATTATTATTTTTTTTTAAGCGGGACCTTTTCTTTTATGCGGGACCTTTTTTTAAACGGGACCTTTTTTGTTGTTTTGTAAGCGGGACCTTTTATGATTTTTTAAGCGGGACCTTTTCTTCTGTTTTTTAGGGGGACCTCTTATATTTTTTAACGGGACCTTTTTCTTTTTTCCTTTTCTTAAGCGGGATTTTTTTAAGCGGGATCTTTTTTTAAGCGGGATCTTTTTTTTGTTTTTTAAGCGAGACCTTTTTGTTTTTTAAGCGGGTCTTTTTTTCGAAGCGGGACCTTTTCTTCTGTTTTTCAAGCGGGACTTTTTTTTTAAGCGGGACCTTTTCTTCAGTTTTTTAAGCGGGACTTATTTAGTTTTTTAATGGTACTTTTTTTTTTAGCGGGTCTTTATTTTTTAAGCAGGACTTTTTTTGGCAGACTTTTTTTTAAACGGATTTTTTTTTATATATTTTTTAAGCGGGACCTTTTTTTATTTTTTTTTCTATTAAGATTTCCCCAAGTCGGTTTGCACCAGTGTTCCTGTCCGGCGAGATTTTGAGGTTTTTATATTTTCGTGGATCCCTCAAGAAGAGATGAACAAACTTAAATTCACAAGTTCTGTTTTCCTTCTTCCTTCCTCTCATGAAGTCTAAATCAATTTCTTCCAACAACGACAACGACAACGACAACGACAACAGAAGGAAGAGGAGGAGGAGGAGGAGGAGGAGAGGAGGAGGAGGAGGAGGAGGAGGAGGAGGAGGGGATGGGAGGAGGAGGAGAGGAGGAGGAGGAGGAGGAGGAGAAGGAGGAGAATTACATAGGATTACATAGGAATAACAGACACCAGGAGACCTATTGGTCCATAGCGAGGGTATCTGCTGCACTACATACTACTAACTATCAACTACTTGTAAGAAAACAGTTGGAAAATGATACCATGTCCCTAAAGAAGATAGGAACATGGAAGTTCCATAGTGCAGAATGATAGGATATGAA
>JACEEZ010021452.1:50000-52500 GCA_016584305.1 Chionoecetes opilio | reverse complement strand
TTTGATCATTCAATTTTCATTTATTTCCTCCAACAAACCTATTTGGAAGTCCCTGCGTGGCAATGGCTAAGAGTATAGTTGACATATTTGACAAGTTTAATAAATGAACTCAACTTTTCTTTTAATAAATATTGTACAGTCATCCGTCTCCCTTCCATGCAAGACGATATCCATAAAGACACAAAGGAGAGCAACCTTTTACATACGCCAAGCTATAAATCACGCAAAGTCAATTCTTACTTTGTTTGAAATTTAATGTGCAACACAATAAAACTGCCATTGATTTTGAATAACATCATTTATCAATTCATCAATATTTGAGCAGAACACCAGACGTCTTAACCCGGTGCAGCACTCGCCACAGCACACCTCAGCAGACTGGCGCAAGGCTCAGCACATTCACCCATTGCCGAGCGAGCAGGTAACTGGTAACTTTAAGCTGGAAAAGCGTAGATTCAAAACGGAAATATTGAAAAACTGGTTCACAAATAGGGTGGTAAATGATTGGAATGGACTCCGGAATCTGGATCCGGGAATAGAGTTGTCCGGTCCTCAGTGCGGAGTCAATAGGGAGCTTTAAAAGGAGGACTGGATAAATTCATGGATGGGGATGAAAGGTGGATGTAGGTAGTGGTAAGTAACAGGAACCACTACGTGTAAGTCTATCAGCCTCTTGTAGCTTCCTTATTTTCTTATGTTCTTATGTAACCCCACACGCATACCTTTCCTCATCTTAGATACATACGTGGGAAAAACAGAATCACGAGAACTATAGTAGAACCAATTTATGAAGTCCGTTATGTGTTGTGACTGACGTGGCAGCGCGTCATTCACCCCTCCAGTCAACGAACGCCCTAACAAACTTCATAAATTGGTTCTACTATAACACCCTTACCAAACCCCTTTTCCTAACCCCACGGGCCCACACGCATACCTTTCCTCTTCAGAAAGAAACGTGGGGAACAGAATCACGAGGAGTCCACTTATCACCCCTCTCCCGCCCGTATATTCCCATTCCCGTTTATAATTATGTATGTTTTATTTAAGATCAGACATAATATATTTTTTAGTTTTACCTAACCTAACCAAACCTAACCTAACCTAACTAACCTAACCTAACCCATAGACAAAATAAATTATGTTAAATATGACAGATTATAACCCAGCGATTACTTAAGCTCTATCCCCATGTGACGTCACGAGCTTGGACAACGGTGATTGGACTACAGACATCCCCATACCACATACTATTCCAGAGAACGGTAATATGCCTCCCGTCCCGCTCTGAGACAATACCATACAGAGACCCAATGGTGTGACGATAAACACTTCCACAAATGAGCATCACACTGTAAATAAGAGAGGATTGGCAAATGAGGGAGCGATGATAACATGAGAGTTGATGACGTCACTACCTCCCAGGCCTCCTCTGTCTGGGGTCAATAAGGTCGATAAACACATCATACTTCCCCCACAAATGACCCTTGTATTCTGCGTGTGTTTATCTCTCGGCCGTGAAGGATATTAGAATGGCAGGGAGATATTCTTGTATCATCGTCTATATTATCTGTCTCTCTATTTGTCTATCATTCTGTCTATTGGTTCATCTCGTTTGTGTGTGTTTTCTGCTGCCATTCTCATCTTCATTTCCCTTCCCTCTCTCACATTTATTCTTTCCTCCCTCCTTTATCTTGCTTATTCCTTATTTATCATCCCTCATTTACCATTATCCTCATCGCCTCCTTCCCTTGCCCAAATTTGATCAACCTCTCTTTTCATTCCTCATTCTCATCTAGTTTCCTTTCCTTCATAATTCTTATCCTCATTTTCTTGACACGGGGAACCTAATCTTCGGGTTCTCAATTGCTTTTCCATTCCTTTATGTCAGTGGCGGAGGAAGGGAAGAGGAGGAAGGAGATAAAACAAATAATACATCAATCAAACAGTGTGGGGAGCAGACACACACACACACACACACACACACACACACACACACACACACACACACACAATAAAGATATCCGTAATGGATTTGTGAGGGAATCGAACCCACACTTTTTTGTTGACGTATTGAAACACCAACACTTTACCACTGAGCTATGGAGCACCACACACACACACACACACACCCAAACCCACACACACACAACACACCCCCACACACCACCCACACACCATCAATACAACAGCTTCTCCATATATATAATTCCACCAACGTTCAGACTAATAAATCTAATTAGATAAACACATAAACAAAGTGATTTCTACACGTTGACAGTCCAGAGAGAAAAAATGGAAACAATATAAATTTACCATAAAAAGTCACGGCTGTTTCTCGTGACATATGGCGCTGGGAAAATGTATATTATAGTAAAAAAAAAGTTAATATTTAGCTGAGCTGCCATGGCCCCCTTTTTTATGTCCCCACCCCTGATTCCCCTCCCTCTCTATCGCTCTCCCTCTCTTTGTCATCTCCCCTCTTCCATTCTCTCTCTCTCTC
>JACEEZ010021452.1:15000-42500 GCA_016584305.1 Chionoecetes opilio | reverse complement strand
GGGGGGAACAGGCTTGGGTGTCGGGAGGGGGGAACAGGCTTGGGTGTCGGGAGGGGGGAACAGGCTTGGGTGTGGGAGGGGGGGAACAGGCTTGGGTGTGGGAGGGGGGAACAGGCTTGGGTGTGGGGAGGGGGGAACAGGCTTGGGTGTGGGGAGGGGGAAACAGGCTTGGGTGTCGGGAGGGGGGAACAGGCTTGGGTGTGGGGAGGGGGGAACAGGCTTGGGTGTGGGAGGGGGGAACAGGCTTGGGTGTGGGGAGGGTATGTGGATAAGAACATAAGAACATCAGAAAATAAGGAAGCTACAAGAGGCCGCGAGACCTACACGTGGTAGTTCCTGTTATTTAACACTACCTACATCCATCTTTCATCCCCATCCATAACACTGTCCTAGCCTCTTTTTAAAACTCCTCATTGACTCCGCACTAACTACCTCACGACTGAGTCCATTCCAGTCATTTACCACCCTATTTGTGAACAAGTTTTTTCCCAATTTCTTTTATAAATCTACGCTTTTCCAGTTTGAATTCGTTACTTCTTGTTCTACCCTGATTAGGATGTGGTATAAGGGTGTTAGCGGGGGCAAGGGTGAAGGGTGAGACAGGGTGTGCAGAGGAACACTTTGAGTATTTGACCAACAAAATATACGAGGTTGAGGTGATGGCAATTGATGACCGAAACTATAAACCCTGACAGCCGGCAACCAAGGGAGGATAAATTGCCCTTTCATATGGATGATGGAACTGTACACTGGCCCACTCATCCCACTCATCCCTCTCATCACATTCAACTCATTCATTCCACTCTCATTCATCTACGGTTCACTTAATATCTCATGCACTGGAAAGGTAATAATTGCTCTTTCTAACCTATTTTATCATTTTTATTTCTCTGTCTTCTATTCTATTGTCACCTTCGTGGTGTAGTGACAAGCGCGCCTAGGTACAAATCTGCGGGCCCTGGTTCGAATCCAGGGCAGGGCAAGTCGGCGGCCAGCCCATACAGTTCATCCTCCCTTTCGGGGTTGATAAATAGGTACCTGGGGAAGGTAACTGTGGTAACCCGGGTGTCACACTTGCCCTGTGTCCGGGGTAACGGGTTCTCACCCAGCACAGGCTCAAACGCTAATGCAACGGAGATGAACACCGAGGCCACGTGCAGCATAGCTTATGCTGTATGTATTCTATGACATCATTACTTTGCTTATTTTACATCGCGGAGGCAATGATGGGGTAAAGAATATTCCCGCTGCAATGAAAAGAGATAACAGCAAAAGAGTTATCACGTATAATTTTGAAATTGTTTGTAGTTTTAAAATTTGTAAAGAACTGATGTAACAAACGAACCTAACGAGGAAATCAAGAACAAAAGAGAAGAAATAAAGAGCAGGACAGAATTTGGAAGAGAAAAGAAGTGTTGAAATCCTCTCCTGGGTGGGTGGGTGGTGGGGTGGGTGGGTGGGTGGGTGGGTGTGTGTGTGTGTGTGGTGTGGGGTGTTAGCCTTACAATAGCCGTTGATCCACTTCAGCGGCAGGAAGGCTGTGTCCAACATGTATTTTTTTTCTGTCCCCTGTCTGTTCTTTAGTGTAATGCCGCCCATTGGTCATTCTTCTTCCCCATAACTCACCCGCGGCGGCTGTGTTGGGTGTGATTCATGCCGTGTTCTGAGCCATTTATCTGGGTTACACAGGGGTGATACTTTTCTGAAGGGGGAGGCGAGGGCGGGGGCGAGGGCGGTGGGGGTAGAGGGTGACGGGGCTGGCGGCGGTGTGGTGGTGGTGGTGGGTGGCATATTCACGTTTTCTGGAAGAGTATGTGGCGTTTACTCTTGAACACGTCAGGTTAGGTTACGTTAAGATACAGTTAGGGAAGGTTAAGTAGTCCTGAGCGTGTTAAGGTATCTTTGCTTGGGAATCACAATGAGGGTATTTTCGAGAAAGTCCTATGGTTAGTTTTGGAGCTACAGCCAAGCGTCTTTGGAGCTACAGTCAAGCTACAGCCCTCGGAAACCACAGACTCGCATAGAGAACGGGAATATGCGGACGGGTCGGGCGGTGGTGTGGTGGTGGTGGTCAGTCAGTGGTTTCGTTATATAAATACTCTATTCCACTTTCATCCTCGAGCTACATAAAGGCAAGGAAAAGGTGCAGCGACTACCCATTCGTCACCTCCATGCAATATTGATGCCTGGGGTTAGGTTTTTTTTTTGCAACCAGCGACGAGTTAGCAGGACAATACTCGTGATTCATGATAGGACAGGACGCAGTGTATTCGCTCTGACGCTCAAGGTGAATGGATGTTTTCACTCTTCTTCCTGACTAGCCAGAATCAGAGGAAGTTTCCAGTTTCCGCGTGTCAGGTTCCGGGTGAGATGCTGCGTCTAAAGGTCAGATGAAAGGTCAGGCCGTGTGGGAGACGGAAGTGTCGATGAAATAATAAAAGAGAGGAAGAGAAATGAGAAGTGGAGTGAAAAACATAAAAAAATGACGAAGAATAAAAAAATAATACTGCTACTAAACAAATACGAAAAATAAAATAATGAATATGACGAAGAAGCGTAAAGTAAGATTTTATTGAATGGTTAAAGCGGTACAAAAAAACCATACGTTAAAGTGTCGGAAGTGTTAATGCAAAACAAAAGTAGATACTTGTAGTGCAAAATTAAGAATAAATGAGAAAGAAGCCTGTAGTTAGACAGAAATTTTCATGATGGTAAATTAACGAGGTGAAAAACATAATTTCAGGACATAAAACATGAAAACAGGAGAAGTGAAGTGAAGTGAAGTGAAGAAGTGGCGTGAGAAATATAATAAAGAATAGAATAAAGAAGAAACATGAAGTCAGAAGTTCTCATTACGGCTTTATAACGAGGTAAAAAACGAAAATAATCGTGTGAGAGACGAAATTGTCAATAAAAAAAAAAAATAAAGGAGAAGTGGCGTGAAAATTAAAACCAAAAGAAGCATGAAGTAAGATTTTCATTAAGGTTAACAAGGTAAAAAAACGTAGAAGTGAAAGAAAAGTAAGTAAACATTTCACACAAAAAAGAACATAATTTAACACAAAAGAACGCAATTTTCCCCTAAGAGAAGTGTTACGGAGACTGAAAGAGTGAATGAGACACAAAGAGAGAAAAAAAGATGAATATACAAGGAAAGTAAAAACATTCTCATTAACGTAAACGAGGCAAAGGAACAGAAAACTTTGCGATTCAGCTCGTAATCCCAATGCTCGAACGCGGAATGAACCCTCCAATCCCCTCCATCGAAGCACCTGTAAGCCAGTTAAATGCTCCCCCAATCTGCGTGCGCTCATACCCGCCCAAGAGGCCACCCAGCCCCCCACCAGCCCTTCACCCGCCCACCCTTGCGCCTCACCAGTGATCGGGCGCTGCTTAGGATGTCTGTTGGCTGTAATCCTTCTGACGTTGGCACTGATCTTCATCCTCCTTTACCTGTTGTAACGTACGCAGCTCTACAGGAAACACTGCTACTACTACTACTACTACTACTACTACTACTATACTACTACTACTACTATTACTACTGGTGATGCTGCTGCTGTAGTATCACCCGTAATAATATCAGTAGTAGTAGTTGTTGTTGTTGTAGTGATAGGAGGGGTCGTATTATTATTATAATGTAGTAGTAGTAAAGGTATTAGAAGTAGTAGTCGTAGTAGTAGTATAGTAGCAGTAACAATAGTAGTTGAAGTAGTGGTAGTGACATACGAAATACGAAAAGCATCACAGCGCATATACTGTGGAGCTGTTCTTTCGTACTTGACCTCAATGACGGGTATCATAACGCACTATAATCATTGTTATCATTATTACTATCTTAATCATTATCTTCGTTACTATTCTCAAAATATATATTATCAATACCATTACTATTATTCTTATTACCATTGTTTTTTACTGTTCCTTTTAACATACAGACATTCACCTCTCACACCGTCCACAACTACCCTGCTAAGATCTAATATTTTCTAAATGGAAAAAAAATGTAGCGGTAAATCAGCTTGACGGTCTCCTCTCCGTGACGCGCCTCAGCCCATGATGAGCAACGCTGCGAGTCGGTTTATGGAACTGTCGCCGATGGGAATTCTCGCCGAAACAACAAACTAGAACTCTCGTCGACGTGGAAATTTTAACCTAACCTGGACAATGGCACCTAATCTAACCTAACTGATCAAGCTAACGATAGTATTTCATCCCTGAATGCAGCAACACGGGTAACACTTGATTAAATGTATATATTGGGTCTTGTAATATCAAGAATTGGAACACTCGACGACGGCGGCGAGAGTTCCGATCGGCGACAGTTCCAGTACCTACGAGTCAGACAGCGTGGCGGTGTGCTTATAGGTGGGGTGGGCGATGCTGGGGTGGATGGGGGTGGGTGGGGTGACACCTGGGCGGCGGGAGGGGACTTTGAACACCTGGTGGAAGGGGAACGATGGAAGGGGGACCACGGAAGAGGATACCTGGGTGCCCGTGGGGAGAGAGGGGACACACACAAGTCAAGAGGGGAAGAGAGAGAGAGAGAGAGAGAGAGAGAAGAGAGAGAGAGAGAGAGAGAGAGAGAGAGAGAGAGAGAGAGAGAGAGAGAGAGAGAGAGAGAGAGAGAGAGAGAGAGAGAGAGAGAGAGAAAAGAGAGAGAGAGAGAGAGAGAGGGGAGAGAGGGGGGGGGGGAGGTAAGAGAGAGGGGGTAGAGGGAGAGAGAGAGAGAGAGGGGAGAGAGAGAGAGAGAGAGCCTCTCCTTCCGTTTCCCCCCAAAAAACCTTTTTCCAATTTTATTGTAAAGAAAAAATATTATACGTCTTTTAAAAATTTAAAAAATTAAAATTTTTTTTTTTAAATTTAAAAAACATAAAAAAAACCCACAGAAAATACAACACACATAGGGACCACACCCTTTTTGGTTTGTTTAGGGAACCTTCCCCGGGCCTGCAAATTCTTAAATGGGGGGGGGGGGCGATTTTCCAAAGGAAATTAATGTCGGTTTTCCGTGATAGCATAGGTAGTTTTTGGGCCCCCTTTGATTTAGGGGGTGGGGGGTGTGTGTCGGGGTGGGTCCCAGCCTTACCCATAGATCGGTCCCTATGAGCTTTGGGTTTCAAAGGGGGTTTCGAAGCATCGATCGCGAGTCAGGGGCTAGGGATCAAGACCGTGGGTGAATACAAAAAGAACAACAACAAAACACACACACACGCACCCAACACAACACACACAAAAAAAAGTACACACATTTTACAAGGAAATACAGTCACACAGGGGCCACACACAAACCCGTACTACTCACACACATAGCCCCAACACACACCCCACACACACCCCACAAAAGCACAAAAAACCACACACACACACACACAAACACACACACAAACACACCCCCAAAAACCCAGACATATACCCCAAAACACACAAAAAGTCACACACGCACAACACCATGAACAACACCACACACACACCCCACAAACCCCAACCCCCAAAAAAAAAACACACACCACACACACACAACACAACACAGAAACAAAATAAAACACGAAACACGAAAAAAAAAAAACCCCAAAAAATAATCCTATTTAAATGTACATAAAGACCAAAGACAAAAAATGAAAATTTTAGAAAACTACTTTTTTGGATAATAAAAAAATTTAGAGTATTATAAGATTTTGCTTTTGGGTTCAAAAACAGCGAGAAAACCCAGGGAACAGAAATATACAAATAGGAAAAAAAATACGTAGTAAAAAATTTAATACAAAAATAAAAAAAAAAGTAGATCCCAAAATAAAATAAAAAGGGGAAAAGAAGAAAAAAAAAAATGGGGAATAAAGGGAAAAAGTTGGAATAGCAAAAATTTTCGCATTAACCAAAGGAAAAAAATTTGGTATTGCCGACGTTTAAAGGAATATACAAGGCCATTTGAGAGAGAGAAGAGAGGGGAGAGAAGGGGGAAAAAAAAAAAAATAGAGAGGGGCAAAGAGAGAGGGGAGGGGAGAAGAGAAGAGAGAGAGGGGAGAGAAAAAAAAAAAAAAAAAGGGGGGGGGGGGGGGGGGGGAGAGAAAAAAAAAAAAAAAAAAAAACCCCTTCCCCACGGGCAGCGTTTTTGTCGTTCCTATTTTCTCTGCCCTTGAAAATCTGATTTTTTAAGCCAAGAGCAGGTGGTCAGTTTTTGTTTTGTGTGGTGTGTGGGGCCGCCCCCACACCACCCACAACCTACCAGTATCATCCCCCAACCACTCCCACAAATCACCCACCCACCCACCACCACAAACCCCCAACCACAACTTCCCCCCCACCCCCACCCACACAAACCCCCGTCCCAAACTACCCACAACCAAAACTACTACCACTACAACCCACCCCCGGGCACCCCACCCCCCAAAAATAACCCCAAAACCCCACCCAATCACCACTAACCCCCCCTTACAAAAACCCCCAACCCAACCCAAATACCACCCTCCCCACTATCCCACCAAAAATGGGACCCTGCCTTCTATCACCAAAACCGTGATAACCCCAATTTTGCTATGACAATCCCCCCCAACCCCCACCCGCCACCCCCAACTTTTACCTCCCCCAAACCAAAAATAAACCCAAATTTTCCCCCAAAAACCCAAATTTTTTAAAATTTTCATCTAGCAACCTACCACTACCACTACCCCGGGGGAAAATAAAAAATTTATTTGGGGGGTTTCAAAAAAGGGGAAAAACGGGGAATTTGGAAAAAATTTCTTAAACAAAAGTCTTTAAAAAATTTAAAAAACTTTGGGGGAATCCTTAAAATAAAAAATTTTTTGGGGAAACAACCCCTAAAAAAACTGACTGTTTTAAAAAAAATTTTTTTTCCCCGGTTAAAATTTTGGGGAAGGGGTTTGAATCCCCTAAATTAAAAATTTTTTTTTCCACTTTTTAAAAAAATTTAAATAAAATAGGGGAACGAAAAAATTTTTAAAGGGTTTAAAAATTTAAAAAAGGGTTCCCACTTAAAAAGGGTTTCCTTTTTTAAAATTTTTAAAGAAAAAGAACAACAGAAAAATTTTTAAAATTTTGTTTTCCCCAATTTTGGAGAGGCCCAATTCATTTTTATTTCCCCCAAAAAACCCAAAGGGAAAATTTCAAATTTTTTTTTGGGAAAAATTAAAAAAACCCTTGAGTAAACCCAAAAATTTCTTTTTAATTTAAAACCAAAGTAATTTTTTAAAAATTTTAAAAGATTAAGAAGAAAAAAAAATTAAAATACAGTAAATTTGTGCCCCTTTGGAATTTGGGGGTACTTTTTTTTTTAAAATATAAAAAAAAAATTTTTTCCCAACTGAGTTTAAATTTTTTGTATTTTTAATCTTTTTTTGTAAAAATTTTGCCGTCTCGTATTTCCCCTTTAGTTTATTTTAAACTGATTTTATGTCTCAAGGGAAAAGGCCCGGGGCCGCAGACTAATCCCTTAAAAAAATGTTTATATTTTTTTAGGGGGGGATTAATTGTTTTTTGGGAAATTAAACTTATAAACTTAAAAAACTAGAAAACCCACCCCCACCAAAACCCAAACCCCCACCAAAACCCCTTCCTTAAAACCCACCCACCACCACCGCCCCCCGCCCAACCCCCCAACCCCCCTCCTCTCACACCCCCACTCCACCACAACCCCCCCAAACCACAAACCCCCAACACCACCACCACCCACCACCCCCCCACCCCCACCACCCCTACCACCCCCACCCCCACCACCACCCCTACCACCACCCCTCCCAACACCCACCCACCCCCACCACCACCCCTCCCACCACCACCAACCCCGCCACCACCACCACCACCCCCAAAAACCACCCCAAAACCCCACCACACCACCACCCCCAAACCACCCCCTCCCAACCACCACCACCACCCCCAAACCCCAAACCCCACCACCCCCCCCTCCCAACCCCCCACCACCCTACCACCCCCGGCCCCCCACTCCCAAAAAACCCCACCCCCAAACCCCCGCCCCCCGATCACCACTCCCACCCCCCTACCACCACCACCACCAACCACCACCCCACCCCCCAATGACCACCCACCACCCCCCCAAAACCACCACCAACCACCCGCCAACCCCACCAAACCCCACCAAACAACCACCCCACCACCCCCACCCCACCACCACAAAAAAAAGGGGAAAAGGGAAACGGGCTTAAACCGGAATTAAATTTTGACCATTTTAAAAACCCAACAGTTTTGGTTTTTCCCCCCTCCCTCTCCTCCTTCATTTCCTTCACTTCCTTCCTTCCCTTTCCCCTCTCCCCCTCTCTCTCTCCCTCTTTTTTCCTCTCTTTTCTCCTCTCTCTCTCCCCTTCCCCGTCTCTCTCTCTCCTCAAATCCTCATTGTTCTCCTACAACCCAAAATTTTCCCTTATCCATTTCTCCTTTTCCCTTCCCATCGCCCCCATTTTTTTCCATCCATAAATTTTCACGAAGGGGGGAAGGGAAAAGGGGGGGGAATATGGGAGGGAAGGGGGGGAAGAAAAGGGGAAAGAAGGGGAAGGAGGGGAAATACGAGGAGAGGGGAAGGGGCAATGAGCACTGGCGGTTAATGATAAAACGGGATAAAACCCAAACCCAATTGCCTTTACAAACTCCCATGTTATAGTGTAAAGTCTACTTTGGGGCACCCTCTCGCTCCCCTCCCCCTCCCCTCCCCTTCTCTCTCTTCCTCCTCTTTTCTCTCTCTCTCTCGTGTCTCTTTCTCCCTCTCTCTCTCTTTTCTCCTCTCTCTTCTTTTCTGCCCGGGTCTGTTTTTGGTCTGTCTTTTTCCCTTTTCCTTCCCCCACTTTTTTTTTTAAAATCTTTAAGCGTTATTAAATCAAAATTAATTAACGAAAGTGTTGGGGGGGTGGGGGTGGGGGGGTGTGTGGGGTGTTTTGTGTGTGGGGTTGTTGTGGGGTGTTTGGGGTTGTGTTGGGGGTTGTGGGGGGTCGGGCCCTGTCGGGTTGGGGTCCGCGATAGGGGGGGCCCGGCCCCCGGGGGGTGGGGGGAAAAAATCCCATATATGGCACATTTTTAAAAAACCGGGGGTCGACCGGGGGAAGGGGGTTGGGAAGCCCCCCCTTAAAAGGGATGATCCGGGAATTTTTTAATTTTTTTTTTAGCAGCCTATTAGCGAAAAATTGTGAAAAACAAGGGGGTTTTCCCAAGAATTGAAGGAAAACCTTTGATGAAAGGGGTAGGGGTTAATGGGTGAGTGAATGGGGGGGTGATGGGGGATGGGTGTGGGGGGGGATGGGTGAGTAAATGGGTGGGGGGGGAGGGGTTTGGGGGGTTGATGGGTGAGGGGTGGGGGGGTGGGGGGGGGGGGGGGAAGGGGGGTGAATGAATGGGTTGGGGGGGGGGTGGGGGAGGGGGAAAATGGGGGTGGGGGGTTAAAGGGGGTGGAGGTAAAGGGGGTTGGGTGGGGGGGTGGGGGGTGAAGGGGTTTGGGGGGGGAAGGGGGGTTTGGGGGGGTTGGGGGTTAAGGGGGGGTTGGTTTGGAAGGGGGGGGTTGGGGCGGGGATTGTGAAGGGGTGGGGGGGAATTTCATACTTTTCTACATCCCTAAATTCAGTAAAAACTAAAAAAGGGGGCTACTGGAGAAGTTATGTTTGGGGTGGGCCCCGGGCCCCCCCAAACACAGGTGGGGGGCCGGGGGCCCCCCCCCCAAAAAAAAGGCCCCCCCCAGGGGGGGGGCTGCCAAAAAAGCCCCGCCCGGGGGCTGTTTTGGGGTTTAGTTAAACATATGGCTTAAAAGGTAGATTGGTTTTAAGGCTAAAGTGTTCAGAAAGGTTTGTTCTCTTCTCTCTCCCCCGTTCTCTCTTTTTCTCTTCCTTCTCCCCTTTTGTTTTCTCTCTCTCCCCTCGTCTTCTTTTTTTTCTTCCCCTTCTCCCCTCCCCTTTTCTCTCCTCTCTCTCTTCCCCTCTCTCTCTCATCTTTTCCTTTTCTCTCGTTCCTCTCCTTTTCTCTCTCTTTTTTTTAAACCGGTGGCCGCCGGGGTTATGAATATGCACTTTGGGAAGAATGGAGCAAAAAAGGGGAAACATCAAGGGGGAAAAGGAAAGAGACAGAAAGGGACTGAAAAAAAAGGAAAGGGCCCTGCGGGAAATAAAAAAACTTTGCCTTGGACTTTTTAAAAACCCCCAACACAAGGGGAGGGTTTTGGGGTTTTGGGAAGGTTAAAGCAGAGTTGGAACCCTTTGGGAAACAGAAATGGGGGGGTGGGGGAAAAGAGAAAGGGGCAGAGGAGAGAGAGAAAAGAGGAGAGAGAGAGAGAGAGGGGGGGAGAGGGGAGAGGAGAGAAGAGAGGAGAGGGGAGGGGGAGAGCGGAGAGGGGGAGAGGGGGAAGAGGGGAAAAGGAGAGAGGGGAGAGAGAGAGACGAGAAGGGTAGAGAAGGGGAGAAGAAAAGGGGAAAGAGCCGGAGAAAACAGACAGAGATAAGAGAGAGACTGACGGGACAAAAAAAAGGAAAAAGGAAAAACCCTAATCTACCATTTTTTTTTTTTTTCCTAAAGGGCCCCAAAAAAAATTTCCCGGGGGTTTAAAGGGAAAAACATGAGATTTTTTTTAGGATTTTAGACTTTTTGTAAAACGGGGTTTTTGCAAAGGGGCGGAAAAACGGTGAAAATTTCTACGCTGGGGTTTTTTTTAGGGGGGAAAAGGGGGGGGGGGTTTTCCGGAAAATTATTTACGGGTTAAAATAATTAATAAAGGGATAACGGGCTGCCAAAGAGTGCACTTTTTTTTTTAGGGATCCTGGGATGGGGAAAAGGGAGAGAACGAGTCATTTCAATTTTTTGAAGGGGAAAAAGTGTAAAAGTATGAAATGAATTTTTGAAAGGAAGGAAAAGAGAGAGAGGGATAAGAGAAGAGGAAGAGAGGGGGGAGGAGAAGAGAGAGAGAGAGAGAGGGGAGAGAAGAGGGGCGAGAGAAAAGGAGGGGGAGAAAGGGGAAAAAGAGAGAGAGAGAGGAGAGAGGGAAAGGGGTGGGGAAAGGGAAAAAATACAGGAAAAGGAAGTAAGGAGGAAAGGGGGGAAAGGGTTTTTTGGGGACGTTTTTTAAAAAAAAAAAAGAAACGGAGAGAGGAAAAGGGTTGAAGAAGAGAGAGAGAGAGAGAGAAAAGAGAAGAGAGAGAGAGAGGAGAAGAAAAGGAGAGAGGGGAGAGGGGAGAAAAGGAAGGAGGGGAAAAGGGAGAAGAGAGAGGGGAGAGGAGGAATGAGAGAGAAGAGAGAGGTGGGGAGAGAGAGAGGGACAACAGAGAAAAAAACGTTTTCCAAAAACCCACAAACAGGAAGAAAAAAAGGGGGGCCCCCCCAGGACAGACAACAGACAGAAAAACAGACGGGCCCAACAGACAGACAGAAAAACGGGACGGGACAGCCCGAAACAGGACAACGCGACAGACAGAAACAGAGAGACAAAAAAGACAAAAGGACAGCCCGGAAAAGGAGATACAGACAGACATAAAAGACAGAAAAGAAAAGGGGATGCAGACGAGAGAGAGAGGAAAAGGGGCGACGAGAGCCCAGAAAGACAGAACAGACAACAGACAACAGAACAGAGAAAGGGAAAGAGATAAAACCGAAAAGACAGAACACAGGAAAACAAAAAGAGAAAAAGGGAGACCAAAACAATGGCACGTAATTTTCCCCAAGGGAAAAAATTTCCCGCCCAGGAAATTGGGGAAAGGGTTGGGCCCACCCCGGGGCCCACATGCGGCGCCCTTTCTTTCTCCCAGTAATTTTTTTTTTCCCAAATGCAGTTATCCCCCCCCCCTTTCCCCTCCCCTTCCCCCCCCTTGCCCCCTTTCCCCTTCCCTCACCCCCTTTCCCTTCCCTCCCCGGGGGCCCTTCCCCGGTCCCCCTTCCCTTTTTTCCCTTTTCCCCCCCTTTTCCCTTTCCCCCCCCCTCCCCCCCGCCCCTTTTCCCTTTCCCCCTTCTTTGTCTTCCCCTCCAAAAAAGCTTTTCCCCCCATACGCTTTTTTTCCTCCTCCCCTCCCAGGGAAAAATTTTCTCTGAAACTCCCCACTAAAAACCCCCCCCTCAATTACCCCCCCCCAACTCCCCCCCCCATTGTTCCCGCCCCCCCACCCCCCCCAAAGGCCCTCCCCCGCCCCACCCTCCCCAAAAACCACTCTTCCCCCCTCCCCCCCCCTACCCCAACCGCTTTTTAAAAACACACCGGGGCTACTCTACACTTATGATTTGCCCTCCTTTTTTTTTTCTCTTTTTCTCCCTTTCTGGGGGCGGGGGGGGGGGGCCCCCGGGGTAACGGGGGGGGGGGGGGGGCTGTCCCCCCCTTGCCAAAAATTTAACTAGCAAGAGAAAAAGGAAAATGAGACCCCGCGACCGGGTTTAATGGGGGAGGTCGGGAGTAAAATGGGGGGGGGGGGGGCCCTTATGGGGGGAAACGGGGGGGGGGGGAAATGGGGGGTAAAGGGGGGGAATGGGGGGGGGGAGGGGGGGGAGGTTAAGGGGGGTGGGAGGGGGTGGGAGGGGGGGAAGGGATGGGGGGGAAGGGGATGGGGGGAAGGGGGGGTTTTAAGGGGGGGGTTAAAGAGGCGTTTGAAAAACGTTTTTACCCGGAAAGGGGATAAAAGTCTTTAAGGATTTCTCCGCATCTCCTCAAGCTCAGTCTCTTCTCAGGAGCTTCTGACCTTATGTTTGTACTCTGGTTGTTTACACTTTCTTCTGTTAAATTTTCAGTTTATACGTTTAGTTCCCTTAAAGGCATAAACTCGCCCCTTTCCTTTTTGGTACGGGCTTTTTATTCGAAAAAATATACAAAACTTTCATGCATAATACAATATACAGTACTATATATATACACAAGCTTTTTCGCCATTTTCGAAAAAGAAAGGGTTTTTTTTCAAATTTTGGTTATTAAATTGGGTTCTGTGCATTTTTTTACCCCTTTGACTAAAAATTTTTTGACGAATTTATGTGGGATGGAAACACTTTTTTATAGGGGGTTCCCCCTTTCTCTTCTCTCTCTCTCTCTTAATTTTATATTTGAAACAGTTTATTAATCACACATATGGCCTAAAAGGTAAATAAGTTAAGCAGTAAGTGTTAAAAAAATGCCCTCTCCCTTCTCTCTCTCCTCTCTCTCTCTCTCTCTCTCTCTCTCTCCTCCTCTCTCTCTCTCTCTCTCTCTCTCTCTCTCTCTCTCTCCCCCTCTCTCTCTCTCTCTCTCTCTCTCTCCTCCTCCTTTTCCCCTCCTTCCTCTCGCCACTCCTTAATTACAGTGTGTTACGTGTAATGGCACCCTTTGCATTGTACTGTTCCCCCGAGCCCATTCCTACACTGATTCAATGTGACTCATGGCATTAGGTGTGTGTTGTTGTTGGTGTGTGTGTGTGTTGTGTGTGTTGCCGAGGTACGTTCATGTTGCGAGTTTGTTACATTTTAACTCAAGTTATGTCTATTGTAAGATGCTACAGGGTTTTTACTTGAGACATTTTTGTAAGTCTTTTTAAGTGTGTGTGTGTGGAGTGTATGTGGGGGGGGGGTTTGCTGTGTGTGGAGGGGTTTGTGTTGTGTGTGGTGGGTTTTGGGAGGTTTGTGTGTGTGGGGGGGGTTTGTGTGTGGGGGGGGGGGAAGGTTGGGGTTTTGTGTGTGTGGGGGGGGTTGTGTGGGGGGGTTGTGTGTGTGTGTGGGGGGGGTTGTGTTGGGGGTTTGTGTGTGGGGGTTTTGGGGGGCTGTGTGTGTGGGGGGGGTTGTTTTGGGGGTTTGTGTGTGGTGGGGGGTTTGTGGGTGAGGTAGGGGGTTGTGTGTGGGGGGGGTTGGGGGGTGTGTGTGGGGGGGGGTTGTGTTTGGGGGTTGTGTTTGTGGGAGGGGGCTGGGGGTGTGTGGGGGGGGTTGTTTGGGTGGGTTTGTGTGTGTGTGGGGGGTTGTGTGGGGGTGTGTGGGGGGGTTGTGTGTGGGGGGGGTTGTGTGTGTGGGGGTGGGCTGTTTGGGGGTGGGGTGGGGGGGGTTGTGTGTGTGGGGGGTTGGGGTGTGTGGGGGGGTTGTGTGGGGTGTGGTTGGGAGGGTTGTATGTGTGGGTGTGTGTGGGGGGGTTGTGTGTGTGTGTTGGGGTGTGTGTGTGGTGTGTGTATGTGGGGTGTGTGTGCGAGTGTGGGTTGGAAATGTCAAACGTCACCTCAAATCCTTCCCCTACAAAGCTGTCAGCATATATGAACGCTTGCATAAACAACTCATATTTCTATCCAAACTTTTATCGAGTTCTTATTTAGTATAAGAAAATATAAATACAAATATAAATAAAATACCTAAAAATACCTCACTCTTTTTCCCCATGAGTCATATGTTTAACTACCGCAATTACTGACCAGCTGTTATTTCCCCGCTGATGAGTCATTATTTGCGTGCAGTCAGTCACCGTGAGTCACAGATGCGTGTTCGTAAGTCACAGATGCGTGTCCAGACTCCCTATTTCGTGTTATCACCCATGCACGCAACACACACACACACACACACACACACACACACACACCACACACACACACACACACACACACACAGACACAGACACACAGACAGACAGAATGAAACAAAGAGAGACAGACAGAATATGAGAAACCTAGAAAGACAGACAGACAGACAGACACAGAAATACAGACAGTAGATAGACAGACAGATAGATACGTAGACAAAATACAGAAAACCTTATTTGTCAACGCCATCGAGCACAATTTTGTTCCATTTTGTTCTGCGAGGCATTTGTCTTTCATATGAATAATTGATGGCTATTCTAAGTTACGATGAACGCTATACATCACGTGTGTGTATGATGTATGCATCGTATGTGTCATTTTATACCGTGTGTGTGTGGGGGGGTGTGTGTGTATGTGTATGTGTATGTGTATGTGTGTGTGTGTGTGTGTGTGTGTGTGTGTGTGCACGCGTGTGTGTGTGTGTGTCTGTCTGTCTGTCTGTGTTTATCTGTCTGTTTTTCTAGTTCTCTCTTATTCTGTCTCTCTGTCTCTGTGTTTCCTTCTGTCTGTCTGTCTGTCTGTCTAGATGTCTGTCTGTGTGTATGTGTGTGTATGTGAGTGTGTGTGTGTGTGTGTGTGTGTGCGTGTGTGTGTATGCGTGTGTGTGTATGCGTGTGAGTGTATGTATGTGTGTGTGTATGTGGTGTGTATGTAGGCCTCTCCTTGTCACATAAAGCACAGTAACAGCTCGTACACACCAACAGACATCATGTTTATATCTGCGACACGTCAGTAAGTTCATGTTTCTGATATCTCTAACATATATCCACCTGGCGCTACAATCCCCCTGGCCAGGCAGTCTAGGTGTGCAAAAGGGATATGTATCAATAAAGGGATACATTCATTAAGTCCTTGAGGCCCAGAACGTAATTTTCATTGTAATATAACCACCATTCGACGATTTTAATGAACATAAGGAATATTTTATAGATATGACCTGTTTAATATCCTTGTCCATTAGCTAATTCGGTTTATTTAGTTACTTTTTCGTAGTTTTATGGCTAATATCAGACGATTTCACATAGCAAAGGAAAGATCTGGGCGTGAATGGGTTAAGTCGTATGCATAACCTGTACTTAACTTCTCGATAACATTCCTAACATTTTATACATAGTAATTAGGTAACATTCTTGGGTCTTTCTCTATAGTGAATCTCATAACTCTATTTTTGGGTATGTGGAGTATTATTTTTTTTTTCTTAGACGGGTCATTTTCTGTAGACATAATTCTTTGTATGTCTGTTTTTGCTCTTTCTTCTCTTCTCCTCATTTTTTTTTTTAACCCCTTCACGTCCAGATCTTTCCTTGGCTATAAGAAAATTTGTCTGTTGTTAGCCATAAAATTACGAAAAGTGACTAAATATACCAAATAAACTAGTGGACAAGGATACTAAACAGGTCATAGCTATAAAATATTGCTTATATTAACTAAAAATGGTCTAATGGCAGCGAAAATACAATGGAAATTACGTTCTGGGCCTCAAAAAGTTAAAGTCTTTCTCTGTCACAAATAATCTGGTTTAGAGTTGATTTTTCTGTTTTTTTTGGTATATTGACTACATTTTATTTATTATTATTTTCTATTCATATCTATCTATTAGCAGTCTATCTATCTATTAGCAGTCTATCTATCTATCAGCAGTCTATCTATCTATTAGCAGTCTATCTATCTATTATCAGTCTATCTATCTATTAGCAGTCTATCTATCTATTAGCAGTCTATCTATCTATCAGCAGTCTATCTATCTATTAGCAGTCTATCTATCTATTATCAGTCTATCTATCTATTAGCAGTCTATCTATCTATTATCAGTCTATCTATCTATTAGCAGTCTATCTATCTATTATCAGTCTATCTATCTATTAGCAGTCTATCTATCTATCAGCAGTCTATCTATCTATTAGCAGTCTATCTATCTATTAGCAGTCTATCTATCTATTAGCAGTCTATCTATCTATTATCAGTCTATCTATCTATTAGCAGTCTATCTATCTATTAGCAGTCTATCTATCTATTAGCAGTCTATCTATCTATCAGCAGTCTATCTATCTATTAGCAGTCTATCTATCTATTATCAGTCTATCTATCTATTAGCAGTCTATCTATCTATCAGCAGTCTATATATCTATTAGCAGTCTATCTATCTATTAGCAGTCTATCTATCTATTAGCAGTCTATCTATCTATTATCAGTCTATCTATCTATTAGCAGTCTATCTATCTATCAGCAGTCTATCTATCTATTTGCAGTCCCATCTATCTATTATCAGTCTATCTATCTATTAGCAGTCTATCTATCTATCAGCAGTCTATATATCTATTAGCAGTCTATCTATCTATTAGCAGTCTATCTATCTATTAGCAGTCTATCTATCTATTAGCAGTCTATCTATCTATTATCAGTCTATCTATCTATTAGCAGTCTATCTATCTATCAGCAGTCTATCTATCTATTAGCAGTCTATCTATCTATTATCAGTCTATCTATCTATTAGCAGTCTATCTATCTATCAGCAGTCTATATATCTATTAGCAGTCTATCTATCTATTAGCAGTCTATCTATCTATTAGCAGTCTATCTATCTATTATCAGTCTATCTATCTATTAGCAGTCTATCTATCTATCAGCAGTCTATCTATCTATTAGCAGTCTATCTATCTATTAGCAGTCTATATATCTATCAGCAGTCTATATATCTATTAGCAGTCTATCTATCTATTAGCAGTCTATCTATCTATTAGCAGTCTATCTATCTATTATCAGTCTATCTATCTATTATCAGTCTATATATCTATTATCAGTCTATCTATCTATTATCAGTCTATCTATCTATTATCAGTCTATCTATCTATCAGCAGTCTATATATCTATTAGCAGTCTATATATCTATTAGCAGTCTATCTATCTATTAGCAGTCTATTTATCTATTATCAGTCTATCTATCTATTATCAGTCTATATATCTATTAGCAGTCTATCTATCTATTAGCAGTCTATCTATCTATTAGCAGTCTATCTATCTATTAGCAGTCTATCTTTTCTATTTAGCAGTCTATCTATCTATTAGCAGTCTATTTATCTATTAGCAGTTTTATCTATCTATTTAGCAGTCTATTTATCTATTAGTGTCTATCTATCTATTAGCAGTCTATATATCTATTAGCAGTCTATCTATCTATTAGCAGTCTATATATCTATTAGCAGTCTATCTATCTATTAGCAGTCTATCTATCTATTAGCAGTCTATCTATCTATTAGCAGTCTATCTATCTATTAGCAGTCTATCTATCTATTATCAGTCTATCTATCTATTACCAGTCTATATATCTATTAGCAGTCTATCTATCTATTAGCAGTCTATCTATCTATTAGCAGTCTATCTATCTATTAGCAGTCTATCTATCTATTAGCAGTCTATCTATCTATTAGCAGTCTATCTATCTATTAGCAGTCTATCTATCTATTAGCAGTCTATCTATCTATCAGCAGTCTATCTATCTATCAGCAGTCTATCTATCTATTAGCAGTCTATCTATCTATTAGCAGTCTATCTATCTATTAGCAGTCTATCTATCTATTACCAGTCTATCTATCTATTAGCAGTCTATCTATCTATTAGCAGTCTATCTATCTATCAGCAGTCTATCTATCTATTAGCAGTCTATCTATCTATCAGCAGTCTATCTATCTATCAGCAGTCTATCTATCTATTAGCAGTCTATCTATCTATCAGCAGTCTATCTATCTATCAGCAGTCTATCTATCTATCAGCAGTCTATCTATCTATTAGCAGTCTATCTATCTATTAGCAGTCTATCTATCTATCAGCAGTCTATCTATCTATTAGCAGTCTATCTATCTATTAGCAGTCTATCTATCTATCAGCAGTCTATCTATCTATTAGCAGTCTATCTATCTATTAGCAGTCTATCTATCTATTAGCAGTCTATCTATCTATTAGCAGTCTATCTATCTATTAGCAGTCTATCTATCTATCTATTAGCAGTCTATCTATCTATTAGCAGTCTATCTATCTATTAGCAGTCTATCTATCTATCTATTAGCAGTCTATCTATCTATCAGCAGTCTATCTATCTATTAGCAGTCTATCTATCTATTAGCAGTCTATCTATCTATTAGCAGTCTATCTATCTATTAGCAGTCTATCTATCTATTACCAGTCTATCTATCTATTAGCAGTCTATCTATCTATTACCAGTCTATCTATCTATCAACAGTCTATCTATCTATCAACAGTCTATCTATCTATTAACAGTCTATCTATCTATTAGCAGTCTATCTATCTATTAACAGTCTATCTATCTATTAACAGTCTATCTATCTATTAGCAGTCTATCTATCTATTAGCAGTCTATCTATCTATTAGCAGTCTATCTATCTATTAGTAGTCTATCTATTAGCAGTCTATCTATCTATACTATGCAAACAGTATCCCGCCTATTGTTCACGTGTCCCGGCGTGTTTTGGAATTCAATGTCCCGATGTAAAATGCATCTCCTGTCTCTGTGTAAATTAATAGGAGTTTGAAAATTCCTATGTTGGTATTATGGAAGGTGTGCGCGTATTAGTGCGGTCCCGAAACTCCATGGAATAAATACTAACTGTGTGTGTGTGTCTGTGTCTGTGTCTGTGTCTGTGTCTGTGTCTGTGTGTGTGTGTGTGTGTATTCATCTAGTTGTATTCATCTAGTTCTATTTTACAGGGTCTGAGCAACGCTCGTATGGCCCCGTCTCCATATCAACATTTATTTTTTCTCATTCATCCTTAGTGTTGGCCGAAGCCACCACCCTGGGAGGCGGGTCACAAACCCCCGGCTAACACCCGGTACCCATTCACTGCTGGGTGGACAGGGGCTCGGGTTTTTTAAGAAGACCGCCAGTCTGTCTTCGCTCCGCCCGGGGATCGAACCCGGGACTTCTCGGTTGTGAGCCGAGCGTGCTAACCACTACGCTACGGAGTTCCCCTATGAACTGTATGTGTGTGTGTGTGTGTTTGAGTGTATTTACCTAGTTATGTTTTCAGGACCTGAGCTACACTCGTGTGGTCCCGTCTCCGTATCTACATTTATCCAGTCTTTCTTTCAACTAAGTGTGTGTGTGTGTGTGTGTGTGTGTGTGTGTGTGTGTGGGTGGTGTGTGTGTGTGTGTGTGTGTGTGTGTGTGTGTGTGTGTGTGTGTGTGTGTGTGTGTGTGTGTGTTTTCTGCAAACATTAATAGCTGTCTGTACTGCACGAAGAATGCTGTTGAGGGGGGAGGGAGGGGATCAAGAAGAGGAAGATAAAAGGTGGGGGTTGGGAGCGAGGCGGGGGGAGGCAGGACCAGGGCAAGGGAAGGGAGGGAGTGAAGGCAGAGAACAGCGGTGAGATGGATGGGGCGGAAGGAACAGTGGAGGGGGAGGGAGGGAGAGCTTGAGTGAGGCAGGTGAGAAAAGGTGAGGCCGGAAGGGGAAGAGAATAAAAGAGAGAGAGAGAGAAGAGAGAGAGAGAGAGAGAGAGAGAGAGAGAGAGAGAGAGAGAGAGAGAGAGAGAGAGAGAGAGAGAGAGAGAGAGAGAGAGAGAGAGAGAGAGAGAGAGAGAGAGAGAGAAAAGAGAGAGAGAGAGAGAGGGGAGAGAAAAGAGAGAAGAGAGAGAGAGAGAAGAGAGAGAGAGAGAGAGAGAGAGAGAGAGAGAGAGAGAGAGGAGAGAGAGAGAGAGAGAGAGAGAGAGAGAGAGAGAGAGAGAGAGAAGAGATAGAGAGAGAGAGAGAAGAGAGAGAGAGAGAGAGAACTATTACCGGAGATATACAAGACCAAGTCGATGTTTCCATTGTGAAAACCAACTGGAAGGGAAAGAAATGCAGCACTGGTGTGTGTGTGTGTGTGTGTGTGTGTGTGTGTGTGTGTGTGTGTGTGTGTGGTGTGTGTGTGTGTGTGTGTGTGTGTGTGTGTGTGTGTGTTGTGTGTGGTTGTGTGTGTGTGTGGTGTGTGTGTGTGTGTGTGTTGTGTGTGTGTGTGTTGTGTGTGTGTGTGCGCGCGTGCGTGCGTGTTGTGTGTGTGTGTGTGTGGTGTGTGTGTGTGTGTGTGTGTGTGTGTGTGTTGTGTGTGTGTGTGTGTGTGGGTGGTGTGTGTGTGTGTGTGTGTGTGTGTGTGTGGTGTGTGTGTGTGTGTGTGTTTCATCCATAGTACACGCGAGCTGGTTCGCGATCGGCAGTTTCAGCCTCCCGGTGCGAGCTTGGAGCTCATTATTACCGATCATTGGGCAATGCTGGGACCTCACACACCACATCCCCCATCCCGGACAGTAACCGTCAGAATTTGTCAGGGAAAAATCCCCGTGAGCAGTGAGGATTCGAACCGGCTAACCACAGAATGGCAATCCAGTGCGCTATCCATTAGACCAACGAGACAATGTGTGTGTGTGTGTGTGTGTGTTTGCTTGACTGCTTTCTCTATATTTCTCCGTCAATTGAAGTGCTCTTTGTCCTTCTGCAAAGTTGTTCTTCATAACACATAACACTTTCACAACCACTTCCTCCTCCTCCTCCTCCTCCTCCTGCTCCTCCTCCTCCTCCTCCTTCTTGTTTGACTAAGACTTGAATCACTTCCCTCTTCCTCCTCTTACAATCCTGCATCATCATTATCATCATCATCATCATCATTATTATCATCATCATCACCATTATCATCATTATTATTATCATCATCATCACCATTATCTTTTTGCTAGTCTTTGTCTTCCTGTATCACCTCTCTTCTTCTCTCCCAAATCCAATACCCCCTTTCCCTTCCCTTTCTCCCCTTTTCCCCCCTCCCCCTCTTCTCCTCCCCCCTTTTTTTTCCCCCCCTTTTTTTTCCCCCCCTTTCCCTCCCTTTTTTTTCCCTTTTTTTTCCCCCCTTTTTTTCCCCCTTCCCTTTTCCCTTTTTCCTTCCCTTTTTTCCCTTCCTCCTTTCCCCTTTTTTCTTTTTTTTCCCCCCCTCCCCCTTCCCTTTTCCCTTCCTTCCCTTCCCCCCCTTTTTTCCTCCCTCCTTTTTTTTTCCCCCTTTCCCTTTATTCCCCTTTTTTTTCCCCCCCCCAAAAATTTTTTCCCCCCCCCCCTTTCCCCTTCCTTTCCCCCCTTTCCCCCCCCCCCTTTTTTCCCCCCCTTTTTCCCTTTTCCTTTTTCCCTTTTCCCCCCCCCTTTCCTTTTTCCCCCCCCCTTTTTTCCCCCCCTTTCCCCCCCCCCCTTTTTCCCCTTTTTTTCCCTTTCCTTTCCTTTTCCCCCCTTTTTTCTCCCCCCCCCCCCCCAACCTTTTTCCCTTCCCCCTTCCCTCCCCCCTTCCCTTTTCCCCCCCCTTCCCCCCCCCCTTCCCTTCCCCCCCCTTCCCCTTTTTCCCTTTTTTCCCCCCCTTTTTCCCCCCCCTTTTTTTTCCTTTTTTTTCCCCCCCCTTTCCCCCTCCCCCCCCTTTCCTCCCCCTTTAAAAAACCCCCCCCCCCCCCCCCCCCCTTTCCCCTCCCCCTTTTCCACCCCCCCCACCCTTCCCTTTTCCCCAAATTTTCCCCAAAAGGGAAAAACCTTTCCCCCAAAAAATTTTCCCTTTTTTTTTTTTCCCCCCCCTTCCTTTTTAAAACCTCCCCCCCCCCTTCTTTTCTTTTTTTTCCCCCCTTTTTCCCCCCTTTTTTTTTTTTCCCCCCCCCTTTTCCCCCCTCCCCCCTCCTCCCCTTTTCCAAGCCTTCACAACTATTCTTCTCCTCCCTCTCCTCTTTTTCCCCCAAAAAAAAGTTTTTTTTTCCCCTTTTCCCCCCCCCCTTTTCCCTCCCTTTTTCCCCCTTTCCTCTCTCTCCCCCTTCCCCTCTCCCCCCCCCCTCTCCTTTTTCCTCCTCCTCTCTCTCTCTTTTTCTTTTTTTTTCCTTTTTTTCCCCCCTTTTCTCTCTCTCTCTCTTCCTAAATCTCCCCTCTCCCTTTTCCTCCCCTCCCTTTCTCTTTTTCCCTCCTCCTCCCTCCCCTTTTCCCTTTCTCTCTCCTTTCCCCTTTCCCCTCTTTTCCCCCCCCTTTTCCTTTTTCCCTCTCCCCCCCTTTTTTTCCCCCTTTCCTTTTTCCCCCTCCTCCTTCCTCTTCTTCCCCCTTTCCCCTCTTTTTTTTCATCCCCCAAATAAAACAATGAAAAAGGACTCACAATACACGAGACTTATAAATAAATTAATAGATGGCATCAAGTTTGGGTTTTTCCCCGTTTTTGGGCGGAAAGGGGGCTAAGTGAGTTGAATCCTTATGCGGAATTTTATTTTTTGCCGAATGTTTGAGAGAGGGGGGGGGGAGAGAAAGGGGGGAAAAGGGGGGGAGAGAGAAAAGGAGGAGGAAAGGGGAAAAAAAAGGAGGAGGAGAGAGAAGAGAGAGAGGGAAAAGAGAGAGAGAGAGAGAGGAGAAGAGAGAGGAAAAGAGAGAAACTTTTCCTTTGGAGTTTTATGTACTTCACATGTTTAAAGCTCCTCTGTCGGGCCCCTCTTCTGTTTCCCCGTCGTCTTGTCTGCTGTCTGTCGCCCCTCTCCCCTACTGCACAATCCATCACATTTTCTCACCAAGATTGTACAAATTTACTCCCTTTCTTTTTGGTTTTCCCCAAAAAATCCCCCTGGGGATACTTTTTTTTTAGTTTTTTTTTGCCCAAAAAAAATATAAGAAAAGAAACATTTTCCATTTTTAGAAATTTTTAAATATGCTTTTTCCTATGTTAAAAAAATTATTTTATTTTACATTTTACCTTTAAAGGGCCCCCAGAAACTTTTAAAAAACTATTTAATTTTTTTTAAAGAGGGAAATTTTTTTTCCACTTAAGGTCTCATGCTGAAAATTATGCCTATGTTTACCTATAAAATTTGGGTTTAAATTTTGTAAAATACAGCTGACATTTAGAAGAACCGTAGTATTTCTTTCTCCTGGCATCAAATATCAGTCAGTAAGCAGCAAGGGGTCAGGATTTTTCACCTCGTTAAAAAAACAGAGTATACGCAACCTGTCATGACCTTGAACTTGGGACCAGCAAAAATTGGGTCACATTCGCGCCCTCCAATAAACATGTATTTATTGGATCAGAAAACCTTTGTTGAAAGCAATTTTTACCCAAAGGGGGGGCAGAAAAACACTTGTACTACAAAACAACCTGCTGGGGACGATAACAACAAAACCCACGACTACAATAACATAGGAACAATAATTATTAAGGAGAACGTTTGATATAAGGAGAAAATTGTATGTGATATTAGTTTTGACTGTTGACTGTACTGGAGGTACAAAGAGATGTTTTTGTGACTATGTATGTGTAGTAATGTGACTGTGTATGTGACTGTGACTGTGTATGTGTAATAATGTGACTGCATGTGACTGTGACTGTGTATATGTAGTAATGTGACTGTATGTGTAGTAATGTGACTGTGTATGTGACTGTGACTGTGTATGTGTAGTAATGTGACTGTATGTGACTGTGACTGTGTAATGTAGTAATGTGACTGTGTATGTGTAGTAATGTGACTGTGTATGTGACTGACTGTGTATGTGTAGTAATGTACTGTAGTGTGTAATTATGTGTAAAGTACTGTGATTGTGTATGTGTGTAAAGTCTGTGTATGTGTAGTAAAGTGACGTTTGTAAATGTGATGGGTTAGTATGGACTGTGTAGTAATTGATTGAAAAGTGTAGTAATGTGACTGTGTAGGGTTGTATTTTGTAATGTGACGTGTATGTACTGTGACTGTGTATGTGACTGTGACTGTGTATGTGACTGTGACTGTGTATGTGTAGTAATGTGACTGTGCATATGACTGTGTATGTGTAGTAATGTGACTGTATGCCTCGCGTGTGCACCAAATTTACATACACAAACTATATAAGTGTGTGTGGGAACGGAAGTGCGTGTGTGTGAACAGAATAGAAGAGGCGAAAAAAACATGACGGAAAAAATACGAGACTCTAAGCTTTCTTCCCTCTTACTCTCGTCTCTTTAACCTTCTTCTCCCTTCGTCTGCTTGCCCCTAACTCCTCCTCCTCCTCCTCCTCCCCCTCCTCCTCCCCCTCCCCCTCCTCCTCCTCCTCCTCCCCCTCCCCCTCCTCCTCCTCCTCCTCCTCCTCCTCCTTATCTCACTTTTTCCCTTCTTCCCTCTCATTTTCTCTAGTTTATCTGCCCTTTCAATAGCTTCTCCTTTGTTCTTTGCCTCCTTCCTGGTTTCGCAATCTCCCTTCCTCTACTATTATCTCCTTACATCTTCCTCCTCCTCTCCCTCCTCCTCCTCTCCCTTCCTCCCTACATCTTCCTCCCTTCCTCTCCCTTCCTTCCTCCTTCCTACAGGGTATTATTTCAAGGAGGAGCATATGATAGGAAGACATAGTAAGGCAGACTTTCTACCTCCTTATCCCCCTCCTTCCTTCCTTCCTTCCTGTTTCCCCTACTTGCATATTTATGTACAGGACACACACCACACCACACACACACACCACACACACACATACACACACAACACACACACACACACACCCACACCACCACACACACTCTCTCTCTCTCAGGACACACACACACACACACACACACACTCTCATCTCTCAGACACACACACACACACACTTTCTCTCTATCCCTCGCTCCCTCATCCCCACCTCCCTCTCCTCTCTCTCTCCTCTCGCCCCCTCCTCTCTCTCTCTCCTCTCTCTCTCTCCCCACTCCTCCATCTCTCTCTCTCTCTCATTACGTGCAAAAGGCAAAAAAATGACTTGCAGGAATTCAATAAAAATTTCAAGGTGGAGAAAGGAAGAGGGCGAGGACGAGGCACAGAAAGAGGCAGAGGAGGAGAGGAGGAGGAGGAGAGGAGGCACGATGACGAAAACGGGCGACCCAAGGAAAATGGTGTATAAACCTAAGGAAAGTAATGCGAGGTTGAGGAAATAAGGTTACTAGACGAGCAGGAAAAGAGGAGAATGAGGAGGTAGGAGGAGGAGGAAGAATAAAGAGGAATACACAAGGAAACAACAAACAGCAACAAACCATTAAAAGGTCCTTACATGGCTGTTTGATTTAACTACACTACACTAACTAGATAATGAGAGAAAGGATTATTCGTAATTTGTGATTCATTTTGTTATGATGTGGAGGAGGAGGAGGAGGAGGGGAGGAGGAAGAAGAGGAGGAGGAGGAGGAGGAGGAGGAGGAGGAGGAGAGGAGGAGGAGAGGAGGAGGAGGAGGAGGAGGAGGAGGAAGGACAATGGAGGTCGGCCCACGTAACAAGACTTGCAATAAACGTTGATTGTTACCTTGGAAAACCTGGAACACATAGCACACGACAGGAAAATATGCTTCCTCCTCCCCTCTCCTCCTCTTCGTCTTCCCTCCTCCTCCTCCTCCTCCTCTCACTCTTTCATCCCTTTCTCTTTCTCTCCCATCCGTTTCTCTCCTCCTGTCTCCCTCTTCCTCCATTCCTCCTTCCCTTCTTCACTTGGGCCAAATTGTTCCAAGAAAGTAAAGGCTTATGGTCAAAAATTGGTTTATCTGTGTGTGTGTGGGGAGGGGAGAGAGAGAGAGATGGGGGGGGGGGAGAGAGAGAGAGGAGAGAGATAGAGAGAAGAGGAGAGAGAGAGAGAGAGAGAGAGAGAGAGAGAGAGAGAGAGAGACCGAAAATATAGCACACAAAAACCCACCCCCCCACACACACCACACACCCACACACCACCCACACACACACCACAATCGATACATTTTAATATATTGTATATATTTCTACGATAACTTTAACTTTTTTANGACTGTTTTATGTGTAGTAATGTGACTTTTATGTGACTTGTTTGTATGTGTAGTAATGTGACAGTGTATGTGACTGTGGACTGTGTATGTGACTGACTGTGTATGTGTAGTAATGTGACTGTGTATGTGTAGTAATGTGACTGTGTGAATATGACTGTGTATGTGTAGTAATGTGACTGTATGCCTCGCGTGTGCACCAAATTTACATACACAAACTATAAAGTGTGTGGGGGGAACGAAGTGCGTGTGTGTGAACTGAATAGAAGAGCGAAAAAAACTGACGGAAAAAATCGAACTCAAAATTTTCTTCCCTTTTACTTCGTCTTTTTAACCCTTCTTCTCCCTTTCGTCTGTTTCCCCCTAAATCCTCCTCCTCCTCCTCCCCCTCCCCTCCTCCTCCTCCCCATCCCCCTCCCCCCCCTTTCCTCCTCCTCCTTCTCCTCCTCCCCCTCCCCTCCCCCCCTCCTCCTCCTCCTCCTCCTTTCTCATTTTTTCCCTTCCCCCTCTCTTTTTCTCTATTTTATCTCCCCTTTCATAGCTTCCCCTTTTGTTCTTTGCCCTTTCCCGGTTTCGCAATCTCCCTTCCTCTACCTTATCTCCTTCATCTTCCTCTCCTCTCCCCCTCCTCCCTCTCTTCCCTTCCCTCCTCTCCCTCCTCCCCCTCTTCTTCCCTTTCCCCCTACATCTCCCCCCCTTCCCCTCTCCCCCCCCTTTCCTCCCTCCCCTCCTCCCCCGCCCTTCCCCTCCTCCCTCCTCTCCCCTTCCCTCCCCCCCTCCTCTCCCTACATTTTCCCCCCTTCCTCTCCCTTCCTTCCTCCTTCCTACAGGGATTTTTTCAAGGAGGGAAATATGGGAAGAGCTAAAAAGGCAAACTTTTATCTTATCCCCTCCTTTCCTTCCTTCCTTCCTTTTTTATCCCCTACTTCTTTTTTAGTACAGGAAACACACACACAAAACACACACACACACCCACCCCCACCCCAACACACACCACACACCCAAAAAAAACAAACAACACACACCACACACACCCACACCACCCCACACTTCTCTCTCTCTCTCAGGACACACACCACACACCACACAACACACACACACACACACTCTCTCTCTCTCTCAGACACACACACACACCACCCCACACACACACTCTCCCCTCTCAGGACAGACACACACAACAAACACACACACACACACAACCCCCACACCCTCTCTCTCTCTCTTCAGGACA
>JACEEZ010021452.1:7500-10000 GCA_016584305.1 Chionoecetes opilio | reverse complement strand
CTCCCTGGGCCTTTTATTTTTTTTGAAATTCATGTCCCCCAACACTTTTTTTAATCCTATTGCCCGTAAATTTTGGGTTTAAAAACTCTGTTGTTTTCAGGGCTGCCCCAAGATAGAAAATCACAGCGGTAACGTAACCACCCACCCCTAAAAACTCAGATTTAATTTCGGCCCGGGAATAAATCCCAAAAATTATGTTTTTCAACATGCCATAATCTCCTTCTTTAAAAATAAAATATCAAAATTTTTTTCTGGTTAAAACTCTTTTCGTGACTTTTTTGGCATCAAATTAAAAAAACCATCTCGAAAAATTTTAATCCCCATCATCTTTCATAAGAACTTTAAGAAACATAGAAAAAAGGGAAAGCTGAAAGAGGCCGGAGGCCTAAATTTTTCCCCTAAAAACCCCCAAACTTTCCATTTCACCCCATCCTTTAAATTTATCCAGCCCCTTTTTAAGCCCCCCAAATGATCCGCACAAACTCCCCTTTTCACTGATTTCCTTTTCCAATCATTTACCACCCAAATTTTAAACCCTTTTTTTCCCCTTATTTCCTTTCTAAATTCCCCCCCTTTTCCAGTTTGGAACCCGTTATTCTTGTTCTCCCCCGGGGTTTAATAGCCCTAAGAAATTTTCCTACCTTTTCCTTTTAAAAAAAACCCCTTTATCCATTTTAAAAACTTCTATCAGATCGCCCCTTACCCCGGTCCCCTTAAATGAGTAACTTTTTTTTCAATCTCTTTTCATAAATAAAGTTACGCATCCCTTTTTTAATTTTTTCATTTTTTCTCTGCACGTTTTTAAACCCAGGTAAATCCCTCCCGTAATATGGAGACCAAAAAAGAACCGCATAGGGTTTGGTGAGGGGAAAATAGGAGCCCCCATAAAAAAATTTAGGGAAAAACCCTTTCCCCCTTTTACTTTTAAATTTGGTAATGAATCCTAAAAATTTTAATTACTCTATTTCTAGCTTTAAAACATTGTTTTTCCCAGGTCGGGGGTCTGGGATCACCCTCCCCCCAAAATTTTTTCAAAAACCCTTTTGAAACTTTTTTAAGCGATACTTTCTTTTGGGGGTATCTATTTTTCCAGGGTTTTTTTACCAACATTTATAAACCCTGCACTTATCAATTAAATTTCCCTCTGCCATTAATCCCACTCAATTTAAGGTTTTTTTTCTAAGTCTCCCTGCAATGTTTAAAATCAGACTGGAAAAGGGGGAATAATCCTTCCCCTTAGTATCATCGCAAAATTGTGATATCAAATTTAATCCAAAAATCCCGTCGTTGATGTAAATAAAAATAGTAAGGAACCCCAAAAAAGAAACCCTTTTGGGAAATCCACTTGGCACCTGTCCCCTTTAGGGTTTTGAACCATTAATTTTAACCCTTTTTTTTGCCCATTCTTGCCCAAATCTTTCCCGAAAAAACCCTTCCCCTCTATTCCATGAGCCTTTTAAACCCTTTTTTAAGGCCCGCTCGTGTGGTACTTTGTCGAATGCCTTACTAAAGTCCAGGTATATTATATCATAATCCTTATCATTATCTGCCGTCTCATAAACTTTCCTATAAAAATCATTAAATTGGGTGACTCCTATGATCCTGTTGTGAATCATTGATCAAACTATGTTTATCTAAGTGCTCTCTAATGTTTTTTGTAATAATAGATTCCAATAATTTACCTACCACTGAGTCCACTGACGTTAGACTTACGGGTCGATAATTTAACTTTAGTCCTCTGTCTCCCTTCTTAAATATGGGGACTACATTTCCTTTCTCTCCTACGCTTCTCCCAGGGTTTATATAATACTAGCCGCAAAGCCGCCCTCCGGGCGGACTTTTTGGCTAGCCTCCGCGGAGGGCTATTGGTGGGCCTTTGGCCCACCACCTGTGTTTGGTGGAAGGCCCACCAAACACAGACGCTCCAGATGGCCCCTTCTAGCTTTCCTGAAATCATGATTGTATGTATTAACGCCAACCCATTCACATCACCCCCAACCCATTCACTCACCCATTACCCATCACCCCCCACCCATTCACTCACCCATTACCCATCACCCCCCACCCATTCACTCACCCATTACCCATCACCCCCACCCATTCACTCACCCATTACCCATCACCACACACCCATTCACTCACCCATTCCCATCACCCCCACCCTCTATTCCCTCACCACATCACCCATCACTCACCCCCCACCCCCTTCTCTCACCCATCACCCCACCCCCCCCCATTACCCAATCACCCCACCCCTTACCCATCACCCACCATTACCCATTCACCCCTACATTAAGGTTTCCTCAATTCTCGCAACCCACATTTTTTTTCACAATTCTCGCTAATAGGCTGCTAAAAAAAAAAAAAAAGTGATCGGATCATCTCATAAGTGGGCTTAAAACCTTCCCCTGGTCGAGTTGGTTCCAAAACTGTGCCATATGAGGGGATTGGGGCACTGGGGGTGGCACCTATCGCGGACAGACAGACAGACAGACACACA
>JACEEZ010021452.1:0-5000 GCA_016584305.1 Chionoecetes opilio | reverse complement strand
TCCTCCTTCTCCTACCCTTTCCACTTCCTTCTCCTTCTCCTCCTCCTCCTCCTCCTCCTCCTCCTCCCTTCATTCCTCTCTCACTTCTTCCTCCTCCTCCTCCTCCTCCTCCTCCTCTTCCTCTTCCTCCTCCTCCTCCCTCATCTTTCCTGGTCTTCCAAACTTTCCTCTAATGTTCGCCTCCCTCCCTCCCGCTAAAAAGATACGTAACTTGGATCTTAAATACCTAATGAACGACCCGAGTGACTAATGTGTGATGGAAGATCAATGGCGAGCGATAGAAATCTTTAAATGACAAGAAAACGAAACTTAGGGGTAAAAAGCAGGAGCATCTAAGTCACTGAAGGCCGAGGTGACTTAACTGGTTGACTGAATGTGACTTAGCGTGAAGCAGTAATAGAAGAATAACGTAGAGAAGATAACAGTGTAGAAAGGTGAGACAGATAAGATATAAGTTTCTAAGGAGTGGAAGTTGGTGGTGATTTTTACTATTAAGAGTTTGAAGAGTAATAGAAGTAATAGTAATAGTAATAGAAGAGTGAAGTAAAGAAGATAACCGGGTAAAAGGTGAGACAAAATAAGTTACTAAAAAAAAAAAAAAACAGAGCGAAGGTTGCTGGCGTTCTTACTATTAAAAGTTTGGCCTCATTTCGGAAGAGAGGATATACAGTGAGGGATCCAAACAGTGACATTCACACAGACATACAAAAAAGATGTTTGAGGCAGCCTGAGGGATGGCGTGACGCGGCCTGCCCTAGCTTCTTCAAGGGTGGTAATGAACGAGTCCTATCCCACATCTCCCGCCCCTTGTCACGTTCAAAGTCATCAGAAACCTTGATTTGTGGTCTTAGTTTATATTAGGTTTTTTGAGGCATTGAACAAAACAAGGTTTGCTTTGCCCCTTTCATAAATTTAAGAATGATCATAAGTTAGGCGCTCTGTGGCATCCCTCCATGAATTACTTAAACTCCTGTAGAGCTGGACGTCTAGCGATCAACATTTAACCCCTTGAGGCCCAGAACGTAATTTCCATTGTAATTTGGGTACCATTTGACTTTTTTTTAATGAATATAAGCAATATTTTATAGATATGACCCATTTTGTATCCTTGACGACTAACTAATTTGGTATGTTCAGTTACTTTTCATAATTTTATGGCTGAACATACATTTTTTTATAGCAAAGGAAAGATATTAAATATGGAATTAAATAATATGGAAAGGAATTAAATATGCAGGGTAGCGTCATCAACGTAGGAGTAGATAGGATGGAGTGATCTTCCCACTTCTCCAGGAATCTAGTGAACTCCCTGCTGGGACTCGGTGTTCCATCCTAAGAGCACCGGGGCACGAACAGGTTACGGATTAGGTGTCGGAAGTGACGGATGGTTGCGGTGTCGCGAGACGCAGGCTCACGACAATGAGCTGTCAGGCAACGAGCAGGCAGTGCTTCCCAGCCTTAATGAAGTCAGCGACACAGTGTCGCGTGGCGTGATGAGGTACTCGTCGCATATAAGAACATAAGAACTGGAAGTAAAAGGGGGGACCTACCTGGTATTCCTTTTACTTAAAATCCCACCCCCTTTTTATCCCCATCATAACCTGTTTTCCTCCTTTTAAAGCCCCTTTTTCCGCACAACTACCCCCAAATGAGCCATTCCAAATTTTTTTCCCCCTTATTTTAAAATTACCCTTTTTTTTTTTTTGGTTTTTGGGGAAATTCCAGGTGGGGTGATACCCCGCGGCGTTACAGGCACTTGTTTAATTTCCCCCCTTTTTAAACCCCGGTAAAGCCCTATAATTCATGCGTAACGGCCCGCCCCGGATAACGAGGCTGAAAAACAAGACGGCCCGGGGAAAAACGGACCCCAGACGGCCAAAACGGACCCCAAACAGGGCCCCCCGGAAAAAATGGGGGGGAAAAAGGGGGAGAGGGGGGGGGGGGAAGAGAGAGGAGAAAGGGGGGAGAGGAAGGAGGGAGAGAGGGGAGGGAAAAGGGGGAGGGGGGGAGTGGGGAGGGGAAAAAAGGGGAAGGGGGGGGGGAAAGGAGGAGGGAAAAAGGGGGAAGGGGGAGAGAGAAGGAGGAGAGAGGGAGGGAGGAGAGAGAGAAGGGGGAGAAAAAAAAGGGGGGGGAAAAAATTTTTGGGGTGGGGATTTTTACCTTTTTTCCCCCCCCCCCCCTTTTTGTTTTTTTTTTTTTCCCCCCCCCCCCCCCGGCCCCCCCCCCCCCCCCTTTTTTTTTTTAAAAAAAGAACCCCCCCGGGGGAGAAAAGAGGGAAGAGGAGAAGAAAAAAGGGGGGGAAAAAACAACAAAAAATTTTTTTTTCCCCCCCAAAAAAAAATTTTTTTTTAAAAAAACCCCAAAAAAAGAGAGAGGGGGGAGGGAGAGGGGGGACGGGGAAAAGAAAAAAGGGAGGAGGAGGGAGGGAAAAAGGGGAAAAAGGGGGGAAGGAGGGGAGAAGGGGGGGGGGCGATGGGGGGGCGAGGAGAGGAGGGGGGGAAAGGGGGGGGCGGAGTCGAAAAACGCGATACCCCTTTCCCGCACGCCAGAGACAAGAGAGAGAGAGAGAGAGAGAGCGAGAGGAGAGCGAGAGGAGAGAAGCGAGAGCGAGAGCGAGAGCGAGAGGAGGGGGGGGGGGGGGGGGGGGGGGGAGAGAGGAGGAGGGGAGAGGAGAGAGAGAGGAGAGAGAAGAGAGGAGAGGGGAAGAAGGATGAGGAGGGGAGGAGCGAGAGAGAGAAGCGAGAGGGGAGGAGAGTGAGGAGAGGAGGAAGAAGAGGAGAGATAGGAAAAGGAGAAATGGGAGAAGGTCTTACCCCAGATGGAGGACTCTAACAGAAAAGAGGAAGACACGACAACTCATGACATAAAATTTGTCCCAATCCATCTTGTCCGGCAACACAATGAAAACAAACAGGCGATGGTGGTGGTGGTGGGGGGTTTTGGTTGGTGGTGGGGGTGGTGGTGGTGGGGTGGTGGTTGGTGGTGGGGGTTTGGTGGTGGTGGGGGGTGGTGGTGTGGTGGTGGTGGTGGCGGTGGTGGTGGTGGTGGGTGGTGGTGTGGTGGTGGTGGTGGTGGGGGATGGTGGTGATGTGGTGGTGGTTGTGGTGGTGGTGGTGGGGGGTGGTGGGGGTTTGGTGGTGGTGTTAGTGGTGGTGGTTGTGGGGTTTGGTTGTGGTGGTGGTGGTGGTTGGGGATGGGGGTTTGATGGTGGTGGTTGGTGTTAGTGGTGGTTTTGGTGGGGTGTGGGGGGGTTGGTGGTGGTGGGTGGTGGTGGTGGTGGTTGGTGGAGGGACGAAATTTAATGAGAAAAGACAAAGGTTAGATTTTTTTGCAAAATTTCTCTCTCTCTCTTCTCTCTCTCTCTCTCTCTCTCCCTCTCTTCTCTCTCTCTCTCTCTCTCTCTCTCTCTCTTCTCTCTCTTTCTCTCTCTCTCGCGCTCTTTATTCTCTCTGTGCTACAAGTCGTCCTTCATGCAACAAAAATGTAAAAAATCGAACAAAAATGTAGTTATGTTGACATTTTTCTCGTCCCATCCACCCACACGAGAGAGAGAGAGAGAGGAGAGGAGAGGAGAGAGAGAGAGAGAGAGAGGGGGAGGAGGGGAGAGAGAGGAGAGAGAGAGAGGGGGAGAGAGACGAGAGAGAGGGGAGAGATGAGAGAGGAGAAAAACCTATAAAAATGACTGAAAAAACGACACAAACTCAACCTCCTCCTCATCTTTTCCCCTTCAAGCCCTCCCTCCCTCGTAACACCCCACCGAGACACTGTGTTGCGGATCTGAAACACCAGAGTCACACCATCGATCACTCCAGCTTTGTGCCGTGGCCTTAAATTATCATATGAATAGTGTCGGAATAACCCCTCCCACTTGGTCCTGGCGGGAGACAGGGAGAGGGTTGAGGGATAATAATAATAATAATAATACTTTCATTTCCACCCGAAGGTATACAGTAAACAAACAAATGACCAAATTAATTATGCACACAGGAGTAAATGAACTGAAATACTAAAGCCAAGCCATAGATTAAGACTATAGAGGCTTTAGAGGTGAAATGAATGGGTTTTTAAGGTTGTTTTCAGGATATTGTAATACTAATAAGGTAGAGAGTGGGTTTGGTGTGGGGGAGGAAGGATAGGTGTGTGTGTGAGATGGGTGGACAGTGGAGGGATAGGGTAGAGAGGATAGGACAGTGGAGTGGATAGGGTAGAGAGGTGGATTGTTGTGGGGGAGGGAGGGTGGCTAGGTGTGTGAGAGAGGAGTGGAAGGGTAGGTGGAGGGAGGGATGGAAGGGAAGGGGGAGGAACGTTAAGTTAATGAGTTCTGGTAAGTGAAGTCTGTGGACAATTTGAAGGTAGTTGGATTTTCGTTTTTTTGAGGGTCTGTGTGTGCCGTGTGGTGTGTGTGCGTGTGCGTGTGTGTGTGTGTGTGGTGTGTGTGTGTGTGTGTGCGTGTGTGTGTGTGATGTTTGTGTGTATTCATCTAGTTGTTTTCATCTAGTTGTATTTTACAGGGCCTGAGCTACACTCGTATGGCCCCGTCTCCATATCAACATTCTTATCATTCATCCTTAGTGTAGTGTAGTGTTGTGCGGTTTGGCGTGTGCGTGTGTGTGTGTGTGTGTGTGTGTGTGTGTGTGTGTGTTTTTGTGTGTGTGTGTGGGTGTGTGCGTGTGCGTGTGCGGGCGTGTGTGTATGTGTGTTATTAATCTTCTCGTATTCAATGACTGTAGGAAAAAGACTGGATTTTACATATAAGGAACTACCTCGTGTAGGTCTCGCGGCCTCTTGTAGCTTCCTATTTTAGTTTTATATATAATACTCCTCTGCCTGTTTAAACGCCCTTTTAAACTAAACATGAACCATGTAAATTTATTCAGCCAAAATCTCTATTGTATGCAACAGGATTCTGATACGTCAATTTCAACTAAATTTCGTTTCCAGAAGGCTTTGAGTCACATATATTCCGAGTGCGCGCATTGGAAACTACATACTTCATTAGC
>JACEEZ010021450.1:0-20522 GCA_016584305.1 Chionoecetes opilio | reverse complement strand
TCCAAAACTCCATGAAACGCAGAGTGCGCCGCGTGGAAATCGTTTGTGAGGGTGAAAAAAACTTCCTGGGGAAACACGAAGGCAGCAAACCACGCCAGACTCGTCAGCAGCATGATAGAGGGCCTTTCCCAAAAAAACTCGGGGTTTGAGAGTATTAAGATGCACTTCCTGTTTCCCACATGGAAAAGGGTTTCCCTAAAAACCTTGGGGCGATGGCAAAGAGAGGGAGAAAAGGTTCCATCAGGAATGCGCCAAATGGAGGAGAGGTACCGGGGGAGGTGGGAGCAGCATGAGGCGGATACTGGGGTCGCTAAAAGAGAGAAAACCAGCAGTGCTCACACAGGGGAAATCGAAAAAAAAACGCCGTTTTTTATGCCGTAAAACTCAAAATTTTTTGGGTCACTAACGTCTTTTCTTAAAATATTAATAATTATGCTTACAAATTGATGGACAAAAAAAACTGAATAAATTTGGATACGCTGCTTTTTTTTCTTGAGGAAAAGGGAAAAAAAAATCATCGGGGGTTTTTTTTCTCAGTGAGATCCGAAAAATTTTTTTTTTTTACGAAAAATCGTTTTTTTTTTAAATTTCTGTAGAAAAAAAAAACCGCCCCTGATTGAGAAAAACCCAAGGATTTTCGGATCAGAGCATCAAAATTAGCTAATTCAGGGAAAACCCCTGGACGTTTTTCAAAACATTTTTTGTTACCCATTTAAGGAAAAAGCCCGGATTTTTATGCCCAAAAAAAACAAAAATAGGAGGAAAAAAAGAATTTTAAATTGAAAAAAAAAGAAAAAAGAAAAAGGCTATTGATAGAAAAGGCTTTTATTCCTTTTTTTTTAAAAACAGGGTTTTAAAACACTTTAAAATCAAGCTTAAAAGGGAAATTTTCCCAAAGTAAAGAACATTGATACATTTCTAATCTTTTCCCTGTTTGACATAATTAAAGCATTTTCTTCAAATTAAAGGGAGTTAAATTGGGGCCGCTGTCAGAGATAATATTCAGTGGAAAAAAAAATTTTTTCCCCCCTCAACTGAGGTTATGGTGCATACAAAAACACAAAAGCCCCTTAATTTCAGATCACACACTTTGTTTCGCTAGTGCCTTCCAGAACCGAGCAATGGTTTTCCTTTTTCCAGATCGGGTGTTACCTAAAACCACTCTCACATTTGTTTTATACGTCTTTTCCTACATCCCCAGGAGCTTTGATATCTGCAGTGATTTTCTCAAAGACATGCAATTGATTCACAATTTCCCCACGTTCTAAAGGGTTTTGTGATGGCCGGGGAAGGTTTTTGCGTCATTGGAAAGAAAATATATACAAGGTCCCCACGAAGATAGTTTTTCCTCATGATTTCGTCAAAACCCTCACCCCGGCAGAGTCTCATCTTAAAGCATTCGACAATTACTTTTCAAAAGTTCAGCGTAGAAGAACAGCAGACAGCCATGTACCCCACAGAGTCAAGACGGGAGGAGGCAAGGCATCGCGGGGGCCTTTTTCCTTTGAACAACTGAACACGGACGGATTTGAAAAATTTTTCCTTGACATTAAAAAACTAAGCAGAAATAGTGGGAAAAACCCACGTATGTTTTGTGCAAGCTATGGAGTCCAGAGCAAAAGCGGTCACAGGCAACATATTGGGAAATACATTTTCGAGCACGGCAGTTTTTTTTATGTGGGGAGCGCCGGAAAACAAACAAAAAAACATTCTCGTTTTTCACACCTTCGGGCCAAACTGTAGAAAGTGAAAGGGTAAACAGTTCAGAAATAGTTGAACTATTTGTTTCTCAGTATTCGGTTAGCAAATCCCCTTTGATTTTTCCCTTGTTCCCCGGGTTCCGTGCCCCGATGCCCCACTTTCCCAAGAAAAGACCAACTCAGCTGTTTTTTCATCATTTGAAATCCATATTTTATTCTTGTAAAGCTGTCTTAGTGCTTTAATGACAAACTCCGATCTTTTCATGTAAAAAAAATTTCGGCTTTTTGTGTTTAGTAAGTTACTATATTTTATTATTAATATTATTTCATAATTATAAAAATCCCTATGGTGGCAGCATTCACGTTCAGTCAGTCAGCAGTTGTCTGGGGGCTCGTCACCAAAATAAGGGTGGTGAGAGATCACCCTTTCGGGGGCACCCCTCATCACACCCTCCATCACTGCCAGTGGGTGGTGATGCGCGTGATGGGAGGTGTTTTGGTGATAAGGGCACAGGGAGGGACTTGTTTCCAATTCATTTATGTACAATAAATAAACAAATTTTGGCTAGGTATCGTAACATCTGATATTTGGGGAACGTAATTTTTTTTTTTTTTTTTTAAATTTCCCCTAAAAAAAAAGAAATGTTTTATTGGGTTTCCCGTAGTGTCGAGCATGATGTCTGTGTGTAAAATGCTCAGTAAAAACCACAAAATCGGCAAGCGGTTTCGATTTGTCCCCGAACTTAACGGATGCTTCATAGAATCAGTTATAGAGGGTTTACAAAAAACATAGCTGGCGTTGCTCATATATATATATTATAAAATTATATATATATATATATATAAATATATATATATAAAATATATATATAATATAAATTATATAAAATTTTATATTATTAATATTATATAATTTTTTTAAAAAAATATTTTAAATATTTTTTATAATAATATATTTTTAAAAATAAAATCATGATTTAAAAATATTTAAAGATATATTACTTTTTTAATTTTAAATTTTTTTTAAAGAATATATTATATTTTAATGAATAATTAAAATTTTTAAATATTATTATTTTTAAAAAAATAATTAATTTTGTATTTTATTATAAATTTAAAATTTATAAATTAATTTTAAGAAAATTTACCGGATTATTTCATTAATATATTTATTATTTTTTAGAAAAAATAATTAATAATCCATATATTTTTTTAAATCTAATTAAAAATATATAATTAATATTATCCCAAAAAGATTTTTAAAAAGTTTTTAAAAATATTTGGGGGTTTTTAATTTTGATTATTACTTTATATATATATTTTACATAAAATAGTAAGGTTTTTCTAAATAAAAAATAATTAAATTTTTTTAATAATTATTATAAAAATCAATTTCGAAAAAAAATCAATTTCATATTTTTATATTAGATTGTATTTTTTTAGTTTGAAAAAACATTTTGGATGATTTTAAAATGATTGTTACACCGTTTCCCGTCAAAAAAAAACTAAAAGTACAAAAATATCATCCCAATTTACAAAAAAAATTAAAGAGGGGTCTGATTTGGCCGGTAATCTATTCTCCCATAAACCAAGTTAGGAAGGTACGGAGGGATTTTTTCACCATCATTTTTTAATAGCAGGCAAAAGTTAATGGGTCGCATTTCCATTTGGGTTTCAAAATGGGGCCCAATTTTAAAAATATTTACTAGGTTCACCTAGGAATCAACTCTGACATTTTGAGAGATGAAGGCTCGGCATTTTCGATGGCCAACAGATACGGCATGCTCAGCAAAGGACACAGAGTTCCAAATACTCATGAACCACCGCCTAAGAGACGGCGACGCGTCGCGCAAATCGTTTGTGCCTACGGTGGATTCAGCCTACTGGAACAATTATCTGGTGGAAACACGATAGGCCAGCAAACCACGCCAGCACTCCGCTCAGCAGCAGAAGCAAGGCCCATCTTCCAAAAACTCTGGGTCACCGATGTGCTCTTAGATGAGTTCTTAAGATGCACCATTCCTGTATCACTCAACATAGGAGAAGTTACCTGAAAACCTTGCAGGGCGGATGAGCGTACGAGCCCCCAGGGAGAAAGGTTCCATCAGCGACATGCGCCAAAATGGAGACGGAATGCGTACCAGAGCGCGATAGCGTGAGGACGCATCATGATCGGCGGGCAACTACAAGCTGGATCCGACTGAATATAACAAACCCGCCCAGCTGCTCACACACGGCGAATCGAAGAAACGCCGATTTATATGCCGATGAACTCTGAACTTTGTAGTCACGTAACGCTCATTATATGATATACTAAATATTATGAATAATTATGCCTAAAACAAATTGATAAGGACTAAAATAAAAAACTGAATCGAATATGGAATACCCGCTGAACTTTATATTTCTAATTGAGGAAAAACGGCAAAAATCATCCAGGGGTTCTCAGCTGATGATCCGCCAGAATTTTTTTTTTTTACGAAAATCGCATTTTTTATATATTTAAATTTCGTCAGCCAAAAAACCTGACCTGCAGAGCAAACCAGGTCATGTTTTCTGACTCAGAGCAATCAAAATTTAAAGTCTAATTCAGCCTGGAAAACCCTGGACTGATTTTCAAACATTATGTTTGCTACCAGTGCTCAAAAGGACTAAAGACCGATGTTGTTATTGCACAAAAAACACGAAATAGGAGGCCCAAAAAGACATTTATAAATGCCCCCCGAAGAAAAGGCATCATTACTGATTAGCAAAAGGCCCATTATTTCCTTTAGCTAGTAAAAATCATGGCTAAAAACACTTTAAAATCAAGCTTTATAAGCCGAATACATTGTACCAAAATTTTAAAAGATATCATTGATACATTTCAATCTTCTTCCTGCATATGACATAATGTACAAGCATTATTCTTCAATTATCCTTTTTTTTAGTTAAATTAAGTAGCCGTTCTGTCAGAGTAGTTAATCATTTCAGCTGGAGGAAAAAAATAAAAGGGTGAGAGGGCGTCCAAAAAAGAGGGGCTGGTGGGAGGGGGAAAAAATCCGTTCTTTCAACCTTCAACTGCACGGTTGTACTGGCTGATACTTAAACACCCAAATGTCCACTAATTTCAGATCCACACACTTTGCATTCGTAGATGCTCACTTCCAGAACGCTGAGCACATGCGTTTCCCTTTGTTCCAGATCTGCTGTTACCTAAAACCACTCTCACATTTAGCTTATACGTCCTCTTTCTACATCGCCCAGGAGCTTTACTGGATATCGGCCCAGCCATGACATTTCTCAAAGACATGCAATCTGTATTCACTAATGTTTCGCCACGCTTTACTCAAGAGGCTTGTGATGGCCCTGCTGGCCCAGAAGGTTGCAGTCATGGAATCTCGCGAAGCTAATTATAATCACAGAGTCGCCACGAAGGAATAGCTTTTCCTACATGATTTCTGTTGCACAATCCTCACTGCGGGCAAGAGCTCGTACAATCTTCATAGCCATTCGACAATTATACTTTTCAAAATGAACTTCAGCCGATTTAAATTATCAGAACAGCAGACAGCCTAGCATACCCCACAGCAGTCAGACAGCGCCTGATGAGAGAGCGTCAATGCATCGCGGCGGGCCACATTCTATGACAATGAAACACGTGACGCACCTTTGATAAATATTCCTTGACAATTAGAAACTAAGCAGTCAATAGTGGGATTAACAAGCCACGGTAGTGTTGTGTAATGCTATGGAGTCCATGAGCCTAAGCAGCGTCACATGCCACACTATCGGAAATATCACTTTCGAGCCCTATGCAGCATTTATTCAATACGTAAGGGAGCTGCCCCATCCGCGTAACTTCAAACCAGAAAAAACATATCTCGGCTATTCACAACCTTCAGCCCAAACTGCTAGAAGAGCTCGCAACTGCCCGTAAACAGCAGTTCAGCAATAGTTGCAACTATTTGTCTACCAGATACTTCTGTGTCAGCAAATACTGCACCTTTGATTGTCCCCTTTGCTTCACCTCGGTTCCAGATGCACACCGATGACCCACATGCTGACCAATGAAACCGAACCAACTTGCAGCTGTGTTTCATCATTCTGAAATCCATGATTTTATTGGCTTGTAATGCCCTGTCTTAGTTTCACATTTTTTTTTCTTCAAAAGCAATAACCTGACTTAAATGACAAACATCCGATCTTTTCATAGCCCAAACAACAATTTCGTAGGCTCTAATCTTTCCTAGTGTTATAGCTAAGTAATAACTAATCATTAGTATTCATCATAAATCATATATTAACTAATAAATAATTATAATATATCCTATACTAGTGGCAAGCATTCATCGATTCAGTCAGTCAGCCACGTTTGTCGGATGTGTCCTCGTCACCAACTAAGATGGTGCAGTGATGTGATAGCCATCACCATAATACGGGCCACCGACCTCATCCCACACCCATCCATCACATAGCCTAGCTTGATGGGTGGTCGAGCGCGGATGGAGCCGTGTGAATGCTCTGGTAGATAGAGTGGCCACAGCGGAGTATCCAGCGGACTTGTCTTTTTCCAATCTCCTATTAGGCCTATACATATAAATGTAAACAAATTTCGCGCTAGGGTATCGCTAATCTATCTAGCATACTTACGTATCGCTAAAGTAAATTATTTTTTTTTTAATCCTCTAAAAAAAAGAGAATGTTGTATAGTGCCGCTTTCCTGTAGTGCTCGATGCATATGAGTAGTCCTAAGTGCTTGTAAACTAGCCCCTCATGCTAAGCCACAACATCCAGGACAAGACGGGTTATCGATTTGTCCAGAACTATAACTGTCGATAGCTTCATTAGATATCAGTTATATAGTACGTTTACAATCAAACATAGTCTAAGAGGCTGTTTAGCATCATAGCTATTAATGTCCAGGAACATTATTATAGTATAATCATTATAGTACATAGTATTTATATAGTATAATTAATACGTATATATAAGTATAGTACTCATAATATATATTATCATATATTTATATCATGATACACACACTCCGTGGTCTCGTATGATAATATTGCATAGTATATTAGGTCAACTTAATCGCTTTTTCCGTGTAGAGAAGTCATGAGAAGTCTCATAAGTATATAGCTATTAATAGAGCTATTAATATAGTTGTAGAGTAAAAATAATGATCATGCCGCTGCATTGAAAAGGGTATATGCCAGAAGAGAGCGGTGCATAATGACTATGACATTAACTGCATAATTTTTCTGTACACGACAAAATAAATATCAGACTACTTGTGCAAGATGAAGATAGATTAGAAAGCTACTATCAAATATAGTGAACAGCTCATCCATATATTTCATCCGCAAGATTCTAAATTAGCATAGCTTTGCCTGACTTTTCGGCCAGCCTTCATCAAATAAGATACCCTCTCGCATAGACGAGAATCAGAGCTGCTAGCCAGAACGAGGATATACGCAGGCCACTTATTCCATCGCTGATAAAGCCATCATTTATTATAGTCCTTGAGCCATTCCCAACAAGTAATGCTCCGGCGGAGGCGGAGTAGTAATTCTCATTAATAGATCTTCCATTAGCTAGACCAATGTCTCAAGGACCCCCAGTGCTCAGAAAATGCATGACTGCCGACATTACTCGAGACACGAGATAGCTTTTTTTTTTTAGTGCCCGGATAGTGAGACAGCCATCTTAATTTTATATTGGAAACCACAGACGTCGAAATGCCCATTGTGGGAGCGCCCCGAGAATGCTACTATTGTTGCCACGCTGTTGGGGGGGGGGGAATCGGAACTATCTATACTAGCTTATAACGATGTGCGCGTTGACGACAGTAAATATATACGCTCAAATGGACTACGTTAGCTTAAAAAAAATAATATGAAGCCATTTTGTTATAGCAATTAAGGTTATTATAAAAATCAATTAATCGAAAAATAAATCATATATTTTTACAATTAATCTTATCATATATTAAGACTAATGATACTTATTTTAGTGAAACAACATGCGTATCGATTTCAATTGATATGCATTGTGCTAACACGTCTTATCTGTCTATATAAAATAACCAACTCAAAAGTAAACATATCAATCCTTTTTTTTGGTTTAAAAAAAAAATTTTCTTTTTTATTTTTTTTTTTATTTTTTTTTTTTTTATTACACCACGAGTTTTAACAAACAAATAATATGCTACTAATAAGCCATAACATTGACCTTAGGCGCCCGCTCCGGCATTATAAACATTCTAGAGATAAACGACCAATGTTAGAATAGTCCGCTATATACGGAGAGGATTTGTAACACCATACTGATATCTAATAAGACAGGCGGAAATTGTTACATTAAGGAAATCTGCACTTTGGTGGCCAGTCTTGAAGATTTCAAATGGCGCCAATTATATTAATTATTTCATTACTAGAGTTTAGTTGCAAAGACGAATGAGCTGATTTTAACACCTAGGAGCATATTCTAATAGCAAGCGGAATAGCACCTCCCGCGCGTATCATTGAAACATCGTCAATCCGGTTTTAAGTCAAATAACACCGCGTATGATCTTATCCAAATTATCACATTTTTGCTAAACCGGTTATCTAGTCTATAAATCATTGATCCAGGCAATTCTGCCGCTACATGTCCATTATAATAGCATGACACATTATGCCCTATAACAATTTAGTACAGTGCACACAAAGTCTATATCATCAGAAGTCCGCCGCATACAGAAGTCATTGCATCCTGAGCACGATAGCCATCATCCTGCACCCATGATTGGAGCAATTCCCTAGCAGCTTACACACAACAGTGCACTTCAACCCATTCTAGTATGCCAGGAGACCCAATCAGAACGCAGTCGACAAGTCCCTTCTCCGCCATAGTAGCCCATGAGCTACGGAGATTCAAGACGACATTTTTCTTTGTAGTGAGTAGACCCGCCATCATCGGATTTGACGCGCAACCGACCATCATCCGAAGTCCACAGCCATGATACCTGCCTACGCCATGGTGTTGCATGGGACGTCTGGCAGGTTTCAAGCTGCGTCGCCAGATAAGGTCCGCCGATAGTTGGCCTAAGGTATGCTAGCCATCAAGGCTGATTCTTTCACAAGCGGGACAATTGTCCCAGCATTCGATCTGGCCGCTGCTTTCACCACAAACATGATAGCACATAACGGAAGGTGAATTAGCACCGACGCCATCTTCGTGTTCCTGGCGTACAGCTTGACACAGTTGAAGGCCTGCTGAATGCTATGAAGACGTCTCCGTTGGCCCATACATTCCACGAAGGCATCCCAGAATCTTGTGAATGCTTGAAGATACAGATCATTACGAATTAGCACAAGACCTTCAAAAGCCTTTATCTTTCCTCTGGCCCTAGCCAGCGGAGCCCACTAACTGTGTACACACCCGCCCCCTAACCATGCATGAAGACCCTGGCCAATGCCACACATGCCAACTCCAGACCCCAATACCGAAGCCAACTTATCCAACGTACAATCATTCTGACATCGAACTTTGTTATAATCCTCGTCATGCCCATGAAGAAGCTGAATATCGATGGTATCAATGCCTGAGATAGAAGACTCGCATTGCATCAGAACGATCGGGCTCAGATCATCCTGCACTAAGATGATCGATTCTTTCTTCCCCCTTTCCCTACTGTAAGTAGCTGGCGACTAGCGGAATCCGTGCCTTTGCGTAGCCGAGAAACAGTACGAAACTGCTGTGTCTGCTATCCTCAGCTGGCCTACATTAGAGTGCCCTTGACACCAACTATAACCACTCATCGCGGCGATCAGTACCAGATCATTATCACCACAGACGTGACATAACAGTGTTACTGTTGCCTTAGCCTTTTCCGCCGATTTCTGGTTTCATGTTCCACGACTACCGCCAAGAAACACAACAGTTAAATCAATTCGGTCTGGCATGCAAGCAAGGAGACGCCGCCAGTTATGATTTGTGTGCGCATGCGTCTGATACTCGCTGACAAACTGAGAGCCTTCATCTGACCCTCCTCCCCCCACAGAGTATCACACGCTCAGCTGCCTTTTGATGGATTAATGCTGCTAGCTATGTGTCAAAGACAAAACATCGCATGCGCCTCACTGCCATTGACAGCGTGTGAAGCGCCTGCAGCAAGGATGCCGGTCAGATTAGATTCTTCGAACGTGTAGTTACCGCAAGCCAGCATCTTAGTCGATAATGCATGAGCCATACGCGCATCCAATTATTGTATGCACTTCGCTAGTCAACGTTATCGAGAGGACTAGCTCTTTTTTAGCTCCACAAGATCCTGTTCCATCGTGGTTCGCAATGTGCCCAACTTTGTTCGTTTTATATTACATTGAGCCCATCAACGTTTGCCAAAGACCATCTAGGTAACGACCGACCTAGTGGCGTGACAAAGTGACAAGTTGCCATGTCGACAAGTTCCTGTCTTGGCGATGAGTATCATGGTGTGCAAACAGTTCGCTCTGTCAGACCTTCAGACGATCTCCTTGTTGTGGAGACTCTTCCACAACTTTACTGCCTGCCATAATACCACAAGGTCCTTCAATGTTAGCTTCTTCACTGTGTCATTAAGCTCTGCTTCCCTCTTTAAGACTTTACTGCGCAAGTCTTTGATAACGCCGCCCCTTCCCCCTTTTCGCAGCGCGCGTTGAGTTAGCGTCATCAGAAACGTTTCCTCCCTCGCAGCGCCCACCGGATTAGCACGGTAATACTGAGAAGACATGACGCGCCCCCTAGGATCATACGCCACGATGCGATTGGTCAGTCATTTTCCGAGTAAGGACACAGCATTCAGAGTGTGACGCCAGAACTCATCACGTTCTGATGCGAGAAGTAGACAACGTCAGGGTGCTACTGCACGCTGAGAATTGTAGTCGAACTCCCCCCCCCCCTCTTTGCCCCCCGCCATATACACAAGAGATAGTTCTCGTAGTCGATAGCTTATATTTTTTTCGTTTTAATACTCAGCTCGCATGCAGCCCGCATTGCTCTTGCTAGTTAGATCAGATTCGTGACACAGGCCCCGTGTCGAAGACATAAAACTCGTTGTTTGTTCTCTCCAGCTGTTTCGCGTATCTATTGTTGACTGTTTTTCTTGTTGTACTGATCAACAGCGATTCTAGGCAAGATGGAATATCCCTGAGTCTCCAAGCTGCTACGCGAGAAGTCAGCCAGCAATGAAATGCCCCTGAAACTACAACTCGCGCGGCATGTTTCGTGGAGTTGCGTCCATACCTGATGCATATGTACACTGGCTAATAGATATTAGCATAGTTCACCTCTGTTATTGCGAAACACCAATGGATCGCCAATTACCCCCCCCCCTCCTTCCCTCTAATCATGACAAAGCAAAGTGGAAGCATCCAGTCGCCTATAACTCTATCCGCACGAATCAACCACTAGCAGGGTCTACTCATACCATCAATTCAAATACATCATCCAGAAAGAGACGCCAGACGGCGTAACTCCATGTATTCTGGTTACGCAGAAAATGTACGACCCATTATAAACGATATTCGCCGAACATGATCAAAGCCCCTACCTGTACACATGCATATCATGAGCACGCAGCAGCGAGAGTCTCAGACTGGCCCAAACATCCTCCCCTTGATGCTTGCGATATTTGAGGTCAGCTCGCTTCGAATCGCTTGCGGCGCTCCTTGTCAGGATGATATGCCTTCTATAACACACCTCGGAAGCCCTCTCAATGAGGCGACATTAGTGCCTCGTACATCAACTTGCTGGAGTCGCACAGCACGGTGTATTGCATTGCCCTCCAGAAACCCGGTTGAACGAAATCCATTCAGCGAATTACTCTCTGATCAACAAGCTACATCCAGAACAGGCCTTGCATCTCCAAACATCTTTCCCAATGCTCGACGTGAAAGCTTACAGAGGTATGAAGGATTCCCCCAAACATGAGCGGCCACGATTTTCACATTAATTGTATCGATTAGACATCATTTCCATGCTATTTCGGTCGCTCCTACGCAAATAGTAGCCTGGTCTAAAGCCCACACCGGTCATTCACATTGTGATCAAGCTGATAGTCTAGGTAAAACTGAGACATGATGTGTCAGAGATTCCCTGCAGGCATTTTCTTGCACTGTTAGACAATATCGGTCTGCAGGCGCGCTTTCATAAGTCGCAGGGATAGCCCATACTACATCTCCGTACCTTGAACACGATCTCTATCCTGCATGTTGAAACAAAGTCACGAAACTGATTGCTAGCTTGTACGGCATGGGTTCCAGCATGCGAGCTCATAATACATACGTGATTTCGGCGACTAGCCGCAAGCGGACGATACGTTGTCTTTTTTTTTACGCCGCAAGAGTGTCCAGACAGATCTGCACGGCCTTCGCACTTAGATTAAGCAGGTGGGCCCTCTACGTTATCCACGCCCTGTATATTGGAAGTAAATCGCTGGATGACGCGGATAGAATCGCACCCTTCTTATTGTCTGCTATATAGGAATACTAGCGAATGGAGGTTCGTGGAGCGGCAAACACGACTGCGACTTCGGCATATTGCGACGATGGATACCGTTGACGACACGATGCGATAGTTCCGACCACACACTAGACCCCCCCGATTCCTCTAGCCTCGTTACAGATGCATTATCGCCAATGCTAATACAGTCGGGACCGAAGGGTCGACATGCTGACGAAGTGGTACTGCTATCTTTCTCCACACTTGCTAATTGTCTAGCATTTTTTAGCGCTGATTATGTCTCGATTATCATTCAAGAACAAAATGATGTACAGAACATAACCGCTGCCCGAGTCGATTCAATATTAACTGATGATCACTCTCGTAATTTATAAATCATTATTATTATTAATCACCGTGTCTGAGCCAGTTTTCATGACCCACGCGAAGTAGGACATGCTTCCGCAAGATGATCTCTGATGCATACCCACTGGTGATACCGCATTGATGATATCTTTGAGCCATCGACCATACCAGTGTGTCGCACGCGCAGAGTAACCCCCTATCCGCAAATCAAGATATGCAGAATATTACTACGAAGAGAATACTGCGTATCTTCATAGTAATCTGAAGACTTGCAGTTCTGTCTGGCCTGACAGAGCGGCCACACGTTCATATGTAATGAGCAGCATCTTATCGATCTGGTGTCGACCCAGGTGAAGCTAGCCCGCTACGCACAATGTTACGATTTCATCTGTCCGTCTTTGTCAAATGCATTTCACTTCTAGCCTTTCAGGTTTACGCAGCTCTGCAGCAATCTCTCGCTTTGTCAGATTATCGCGGCCATCAAGTATAACACGGTGAGTTCAATTGAAGAAGCATGCAGCAGATTCCTACCAAACTCTCTTTGTTAAAGTGCGCCTGCCAGCATTCTTCTTGAGTGCGAGTCACGAAATCAACTGAAAAGTATCTGAAGACGAGCGATATCTGCTGTGCAACATCAACTATTAGCCGAACAATCCTCGAGTTCAAGGAACCAATGACAGAACTGCGACAGAACTGCAGTTATACATCGTCTTTATCATTTCATTTCTGATATTATCTTCAATCGTCAGTTCATACTGAGGTTTTATAGGGCGCCGTGTGTAGTTTCTATAGCAGCGAGAAAGTGGTAAGTGAGAGCCCTCAAGCGCAGCCATATACTCGTGCTATGTGAAAGCCAAAACTCTCTCACATAAGCGAGCATGTTCGCCAGCCCATCTCTTAGCTTGTCTTATCTGCCGAAGCTCTCAACAACCAATGACAACTGTATTCACGGGTACGACTAGCCTTAGAATGATTTTTTAAGCCACGACTGGCCCCAAAAAATGCCATTTATATCGTATAGACGTTAGAAGTGATACCCTTCTCTCCCGATGATGATCTGACACGTACGCCACGCATCGCGAGTATCAACTGAAGAACTATCTAGCTGCATCGGTCAAAGAGCTAGAGGAGAAGATGTTTTTCACTGAAGCGATCTACAAGCCTCTATACGGATATAATATTGGAATATTAGAAGCTCAAACTGCCGCCTTCTATTATTAGGACTAGCTTTAGAATGGATAAAAGTTCCTAAAAATCTGCGGCTGCGTCCACACAATGTACTTCCAAGAACTGATTGCCGCTGCCTTGCTTAGTTCAATGACTGTGGCGGATTTACTTGCTGCCACAGAGATGCACAGTATCCGGACTTCAGGTCAATCTCTCGCCCGTTCGCCCTCGACACCGGCTTGATATCTCAGCTGAAAGAACTCAAAACCTGAGTTAGCATTACTCCGCATATTACGAAAAGCCTCGCCCATGCTCTACACTGTGAGACATACTCATACAAGTCACATGTGAACATGTTAGATGGCGCCACCAATACAACTCTAATAAAGCAGTTGCTCATGTGCGTGGACGCCCACTAACATGTCACTTTTTATGTTCTTAAGCCCACCCCCCACCCTCAGAATATTAATCAGCCCGTCACCAGCACATAATCTCACGACTGAGAAGTATATAATATCAAGAATATAGACTATAGAATTAGGACTGACGTCACTTTCGGCACTCAGCGGTCTCTGTGCGACGCTGATTATCCGGCGGGGAAATCCACTGAATAGTAATAATCGTTTGCATGGAAAGTGCATGACCTTTCATAGACTTTTGATGTGATACACTCGTGGTGCGCATGAATTATGCGTCAGAGATCGATAATGTATTTAGTTGTTTGAGTTATTTTTATCAGAAGATAAACCGTGTAGCACAATGCATCAATTGCGAAAATCATACCAGCTGGTTGTAGTATTCAGTCTCACCAACAAAAGTACAAGTCTAATAATAAAATATAGCAAAAAATATATGATTTATTCGATTTTAATGATTTTATAGAATAATTAAATCTTCGTATAACAAAATCGCTTCATCTATATATTTTTCTATTAGAAAGGTAACACATGCGACATATATTCGAAGTCGATCAACCGCACATCGATTTCCAGCTAGAGGTATAGAAGCCTCCGAGATACAGCGCTACGCAACATAATCGCTACCCCACCAATATGGCGGCATTCGCGTCTGATGCGTCGTTTCACACAACTATGGCGTCCATCCGCCGCACTAATGCTACCGTTCAAGATGTCCATATAGCATTTCTGTATAACCTGAGCTAATTGCCCTAATGGGGAAAATCATAATGAGAATTACTCCCCCCGCGGACGCTTTCACTTCAAAAAAAAGAAGCGCCGTTGCCTAAGGACTATTAATATCTGTCTCCTGAATTAGGAGAATACAGCTCTATAGAAAGAGCTGACATGACTTATAGAACTATCAGAATAGTTTCTTTTTAGTTCCTGTCCCGATTAAGTATTCGTAAAGATCACTTAATTGTTGCTGATGCACTCACTCCTTAAATATTAATTCTTCAATAAAGGTATTAATCTAAGACACTTGAAACCAATGGCAAAGCTTGAGCAGAAGCTAAGGAGATGATGAAGCAACATTATTAACAAAATTCACACCCCAGTAAAAACACGAGCTTTTAAAAGATGTATCTTGCAATATATCTAAGTTCCTATGAGTATGACTTTTGTAAAAAAAATGGAGCCTCAGTCCTTTGGTGAGGACGGCAGAATTTGCATAATGTAATAACATACCAATTTATGATAGCTTAGAATATCTCGAGTAGGTTTCCGAAGTAAATTATGTATTTTCGAAGGCCTAGAGAGTAACAATCATAAGCCATGTCTATGACAATCAATCATGATACAATCCATTTTTTTTCCAATAATAGTATGGTTCTGACATTTTTAAGCTGCCAAAAATTGGTCGAGTTTTATTTCCTACAGACGTAAAAATGATCTCAATACCAATTGTACAACTTGCGAAGAACAATAATAATTGTTCTATATATTTTTTTTCACAGAACCCTGCCAGTCAAAGAACAGTTATGAATTGTTTTTGAGAGTAAAGAACGCATTTCCCGTATATATACGGGAAAAGTCAAAGCAGCAAAGTTTTAGTGCTCCAAAAATCCTGCCTAATACGCGTTCCAAATCCGCTCTTTTATCCCGTATTTAGACCGCCAATGCCTGCCTATGACCCAATGACCGCCTGATGCGGTCAGATAGTTCTTCGAACGTGTCGTTCTCGCCATGCATCTTTTGTATGAGAGCCATCGCATCAATTATTGTTGCACTTCGCTTGTCAACGTTATCGGCTGGTTCCACAAGACCTTCCATGTGTTTCGCAAGTGCAACTTTGTTCGTTTTTTTCATTGACCCATCAACGTTTGCCAAAGACCATGGTAACGGCCCTAGTGGGTGACAAAGGACAAGTTGCATGTCGAGGTTCCTTGTCTTGGCGATGAGTATCATGGTGGCAAACAGTTGTCTGTCAGCTCTCAGGACGATCTCCTTGTTTGTGGCCTTCACAACTTTCTGCTTGATCTTACCAAAGGTCTTCAAGTTTAGCTTCTTCACTGTGTCATAAAAGCCTGTTCCCTCTTTAAGACGTTTCTGGAAGCTTTGATACGCCGCTTCCCCTTTTGCAGGGCGTTGAGTAGGTCATTAGAAACGTCCTCCCTCGCAGCCGCCTCGGTAGATATACTGAGAAGACATGACGGATCATCGGCGAATGGATTGGTCCAGTCATTTTCCAGTAGATCACAGATAGCTGTGACGCCAGACTCATCACGTTTGATGCGAGAAGTAGACAAGTCAGGGTGCTTGGCGTGAGATGTGTCGCTGCCATTCACAAGGATAGTTTCTCGTAGTTGCCTCAGTGCAGCAGCCCGATTGTCTGCAGTTAGATAGTATCGTGACACAGCCCCTTGTCGAAGACTAAAACCTCGTGTTCCTCCAGCTGTTTGCGTATCTTTGTTGACTGTTTCTTCTGTTGTCTGATCAACAGCGATTCTGGCAAATGGATTCCCTGGTCTAAGCTGTACGGAGAAGTAGCCTTGATTGAAATGCCTGTACAACTCGGGGCATGTTTGTGGAGTTGCGTCATCTGTGCATAGTACACTGGTAGATATCTAGCATAGTTCACCTTGTTCATTGCGAAAACACCAAGGGATCACTCTTCTGACACAAGCCAAGTGAAGATCCAGTCGCCTTCTCTATCCGCACGAATCAACCCCAGCAGGGTCTCTACCATATCAATATACATCATCCAGAAGCGAGCCAGGTCTCCATGTTTGGTTCGCAGAAAATGTAGTATTTCGCGAAACATGTCAAAGCTCTGTACACATGAATCATATCGAGAGCAGCAGCGAGAGTCTCGTGGCAAACATCCTCCTTGATGCTGCGAATTTTGAGGTCAGTGCTTCGAATCTGGGGTCCCTTGTCAGGATGATTGCTTTCTATCCACACCTGGAAGCCCTTCCAAATGATGCGCATTAGTGCCTCGTACATCAACTTGTGGAGTCGCACAGCACGGTTGTATTGCTTGCCTTCCATCACCCTGTTGATGGAACCTTCAGCGATTACTCCGGACTCAACAGCTACATCCCGAAGGCCTGCATCTCCAAACATTTTCCCAATGCTCGACATGAAGTTACAGATGGTATGGAAGTTCCCATCATGAGCACGATTCTTCCATATCGATCGACATCTTTCCATGCTATTTCGGTCGCCTTAGCAAATAGTGCCTGGTCTAGCACCACCGGTATACGCTCAAGCTGAAGTGATGACATGATGTTCAGAGCTTCTCTGAGGATTTTTTGCACTGTTGCCATATCTGTGGCAGGCGCGTTTATAGTCGGCAGGTAGCCAACTACATCTTCCGTCACCTGAACACGATCTCTAGTCATGATGTTGAAACCAGTCCACGAACTGATTGTCTGGTCGCATGGTTCCAGCATGCGAGTCATAATCCATACGTGATTTCGGCGCTGCGCAAGGGATGTTGCGCTGCAAGAGTGTCAGAAAGATCTGCAGGCTTGATTGCAGGTGGGCCCTCTCGTTTCCCAACGCTGTATATTGGAAGTAAATCGCTGGATGACGGGATAGATCGCTTCTTATCTGCTTTGGATACTGCCGATGGAGGTTGGGGCGGCAAACACGACTGCGACTTCGGTTGGACGATGATACCGTTGACGCGATGCGATGTTCCGCCACCACTCAGCGATTCCTCTAGCCTGTCGATGTTATCGAATGCTAATACAGTCGGGACCGAAGGGTGCACATGTGACGGAAGTGGTACTGTATCTTTCTCCACACTTGCTAATTTGTCTATGCATAGCGCGTCTCGATTTCTTCCAGAACTGTGTACGAACATCCGTGCCCGAGTCGATTCAATATTCTGATGACTCTGTATTACCGGTGAGCGTTTTCATGACCCACGGAAGTAGGACATGCTTCGATGTTCTGATGGTACCCCGGTGTACAGCATTGATGATATCTTGAGCCATCGACCATACCAGTGTGTCGGCACGCGCAGAGCTACCCCACTCCCGCAAATAAAGTATGCAGAAAATACACGAAGAGAATCTGGTATCTTCACGTAATCTGAAGTGAGTTCTGCTGGCTGAGGCGGCCAACGTTCATTGTAATGAGCATCTTGATCTGGGTTCGCAGTGAAGTAGCTGCACGCACAATGTTACTTTCATCGTCCGTTCGTTCAAATGCTTTCACTTCTGCTTCAGGTTACGCACTCTGCAGCAATCTCTCGCTTTGTCAGATTATCGGGCATCAAGTATACACGGTGTTTCACATTGAAGAAGATGAGCGATTCTCCAAACTCTCTTTGTAATGTGCGCTGCAGATTCTTCTTGATGGAGTCACGAACATCAACTGAAAATGTATCTGAAGACAGGATATCTGTTTGCAACATCAACTATTGGAACAATCCTCGGGTTCAAGAACAAGTCAGTGCGAATGAAATTGAATATACATCGTATCATTTCATTTTTCTCGATATTATCTTCAATGTCAGTTTCTACTTGAGGTTTTTGGGGCCGTGTGTAGTTTCTATAGCAGGAGAAGTGGTAGTGAGCCTCAGCTGCAACCATATCTCGTGTAGTGAATGCCAAAACTCTCTCATCATGCGAGCTGTCGCAGCATCTCTTATTGTCTTATCTGCTCGAAGTTCAAACAGCCAAGACAACTGTTCACGGGTACGACTGCCTTTTATGAATTTTGAAGCACGCTGGCAAAAAATGCATTTATCATCGTAGACCGTTGAGTTGATCCTGTCTCTTCCCGTGATGATCGCCGTCGCACCGCATCGCCAGTATCAACTGAAGAACTTCTAGCTGCATGGTCAAAGTAGCTAGGTGTTTTTTGTGAGTGAAGTCTGATCTACAAGCCCTATGGTATAATATTGGAATATTAGGAAGTTCAACTGCGCCTTCTTGGACTAGCTTTAGAATTGGATAAAAGTTTCTAACTGCGGCTGCGTCACACAATGTCTTCCAAGAACTGTTGCCCGCTGCCTTGCTTAGTTCAGAGAGTGGCGACTTCTTGCTGCACAGGATGCACGTTCCGGACTCAGGTTCAATCTTCGCCCGTTTCGCCTCGACACCGGCTATCTCAGCTGAAAGAACAAAAAGCCTGACGTTAGATTACTCCGATATCCGAAAAGCTCGCCAGCTTACATAGACATACTCATCCAAGTCAGTGAACATGTTAGATGGCGCCACAATACAACTCTATAATAGAGTTGTATGTGGCGCCATCTAACATGTTCACTTTTAGTTCTTAAGCCCCACCCCCCCCCCCCTCAGAAATTAATCAGGTCACCGCAACAAATCTCAGACTGAGATATATAATATAGAATATAGATATAGAATAGACTGACGTCACTTTCGGCACTGGGTTCTGTGGGTTGATTATCGGCGGGAAATTCCAACTGACATAGTTTCGGTTTGTGGAAAGTGCATGCCTTTTCATATATTTTTTGTGTACACTCGTGGTGGATGATATGTTTTAGTTTTTGAGTTATTTTTATAGACAGATAAACGGTGTAGCACAATGCATAATTTGGAAAATCATACCAGTGTTGTTTCACTAAAAAAAGTACAAGTCTAATAATAAAATATTAAAAATATATGATTTTTATTCGATAATTGATTTTTATAATAATTAATCTATAACAAAATGCTTCATATTATTTTTTATTTAGACGGTACACATTGGACGTATATTTAGTCGTCAACCGCACATCGATAGCTAGTATAGAAGTCCAGATACACGTGCAACAATGTACCCCACCAAATGGGCATTTTCGCGCTGGGTGGTTTCAAAGATGGCGTCCATCCGGGCACTAAGCTACCGTTCTCAGATGTCCATCATGCATTTTCTGATACCTGAGATATTGCCCTAATGGAAAATCATAATGAGAATTACTCCCCCCGCCGGAGCTTTCACTTCAAAATATGGCCGGTTGGCTCAAGGACTATTAATATCTGTTCTGAATTTGGGATACAGCTCTATCAAGAAAGACTGACATGACTTATAGAACTATAGAAGTTCTTCTTTAGTTACTGTTCCCGATTGTATTAGATCACTTAATGTTGCTGATGCACTCACTCCTAAATATTATTCTCAATAGGTATTAATTAAGACACTTGAAACAATGGGTTGAGCAGAACTAAGGAATGAAATGTCAACATTCTTAACAAAATTCACATCCTTAAAGTCAAAACACGAGCTTTTAAAGAGTTTGAATATCTCAGTTCCTAGTGTGAAAAAAATGGAGCCTCAGACTGGAGGAGCGATTTGTAACTGTTAAACATACCCAATTTTGTAGTCTAGAAATTCGAGGTAGGTTCGAGTAAATTTGTTTTTCAAGGCAGTAACAATCATGCCATGTCAGACAATCACATGTTACAATCAATCATGTCAATGCGATTAC
>JACEEZ010021449.1:167500-170711 GCA_016584305.1 Chionoecetes opilio | reverse complement strand
CATATTACATCATTATATTTATATATAACTAAATATAAATTATATATACATATATATATATATATATATCTCTTAATATATATATATACATATATATTTTAAATTATATATATATACATCTTATATATATATTATAATATATATAAAATATACTATATATATTATTTATATATATATATACTATATATATATATATCTATATTCTAATATATATATATATATATAATATATCTATATATATCTATTCTTATATATATATATTATTATATATATATATTATATATATATATATATATATATCTATATATATCTATATATATATATATATATTAACTATCTATTCTCTATATCTATATATATAATCTATATATATATTATAATATATATATATATATCATACTTATATATATATATATATATCTCTATATCATATATATATATCATATATAAAATATATATAATATATCCTTATATTATATATATCTATTATTATATATATATATAATGGGGTGGAGTGAAAATAAGGGTCAAAAATCAAATCACAGAGTTATTGGATAAAATACCTGCCAAAAGTTGCCAATGGTATTACTTATTAATTACATAAATTTTCATTGAAATAAGAATACATTTTCTGCCCCCTACGATCTGTGTTTTACCATCCATTGAAATAAGTGACACAAATCCTTAGCACTCATTGTATTACAGAGTAAAATATACAATTATACATTATAATTATGCAATGTACAATAATTGTACATAGGCCTAACCCAATATGTACATTGTGCATATGATCCAATATGTGCCAGCAAGCACAACACTTTTACAACAAATCTGAAAAGCTACTGTGTGGTGCGATATTCACTCTTAGTGTTAAATGTTGGCATGATAGCTCGAGCATGTATTCTTGCTCGAATAAAACCATCCCTTGCTTCTTGTTCAACAACAGCTATTGATGCCTATGTGACTGCCTTTACACACCTTTCCCCTGCTTGTGTATGACATGGAAAACGAGGAATTTCAATGGCATGAGTTGTTGCGTTACGAACCAAGCTTTCCAGGTCAGCATCGGAGAATGCTTTTGTGACTGGATGTTCAGTCAGGACACACTTCTGCCAGTCAATCAAATCAATGTAATCTTCGGCATTGAGATTGAGAGATTGTACTTGAAAACATCTGATGCCACGTTGACGTGTCTTGGAGGTTCTAGCTCGCATGATTCGTCGAACACCCAGCTCCCTGATATGTTGTCGTTCGTCAGTTACCATGGTCAGCAAAATGATCTCAGGGTGGCCAAAGTAGCCATTTCCCTGAATCACTGGATCAAATACATGTTTCAGATCTTGTGATAGTTACCGTGACTTTGAATCTGTATCCAAAAGTGCTTAGAGCCATCTTTGCATGAAGGTTAGGACTTGATTATGAACCTGACTGGAGCGTAAACCTTATGAATAAATTGAGCAATTGTTTTGAGATTATCGCTAGGCTTTTCTGTCGCAACATACAGACGCAGAACTCGATTGGCCAGTGTGATCCAGCGGTACATAACGAGTTTTCCTGGCTTACGATGTGACCAAGAAAAAGACCAATTGCCAGTGATTACTGCTTGGGAAATATCCAGTAACTACTGCTGATCCGAACTCAGATCTTCAAAGTTGATATCCGGAAATTCACATGTTGTTGGCTCAAAAGCAACAATTCGCATTTCCTCACAATTTGCCAATAAGGACCCGATTGACCCTTAGACACTTCTTGGTCTTGTCGTGCAACCATCCAGATGTAGGAACAAATGACGTAGAGGAAGTTCATTTGCATGGAGAAGGCTAACAAACCACTGCAGAGGACGTTTGACATGTTCTTCAAGGAGTTTTATAACACCGCCCTTCTTCTCTGTGTTCACTACAGTGCCATCACACCCAATTGCCACCAGCTTCTTTAACGTCTACGCTATTTTCACCAAGAGAATGGATAATGGACAGCTTTATGTTTGCAGAACTGCCACTTTCAGTGTTGATGTGACCGAGATAGTTGGAGCCAGGCTCCTGTACCAGTGATATATGTTCCTCTACAGTCACTCTCCGGTGAGCTGTGTCATCTACTGTTTCGAGAGTCAGTGTCTTATGCTTTCTGCCATCAAAATATAGGCCCTGTATTTGAGCAGTAAGACTTGCTGTTTTTTTACGGATGGTTTCACGATACTTCTGCCGTTCTCTTCTAACTTTCCTTCTGTCGATAACATCACTGCAGTCCTGCTGCCGGAGAGAGTTGCCAAATGTGTGTTGTCACCAAATTGTTTAAAAAATAATAAAATATTGTTAGAAAAAGTGTGAAAAAGTGAAGCTAAAGTGAGTAGTAATAGAAAGTCGATTCATATGCAATTTTCAATTTCGTTAGAGGCCAAAAAAATTTGGCTTTAGAATGCCAATTTTTACATGCAAGATATGTGTGTCAACTAAAATTTTAAGGGGTATTACATGTCATTATTCAAATTTTCACTTTTTCTCTCCACCTTTATATATATATATATATATATATATATATATATATATATATATATATATATATATATATATATATATATATATATAATATATATATATATATATATATATATATATATATATATTAGTTTATAGATAATATAGGATTATTTTATTGTTTTAAATTTCTGAGATACTTGCTTTTAGCAGTTTTTAGTATTATTTTAACGAACATAATACCATTTTAGCATGATGAAGCCAAGTGCCTTGGCGAAATGTTTCACGAACCATAAAGAACCCGAGAAATGCAGTGATTTTGCGCCCCCGAAATCCCCAAAAAAAATTAAAATATATAAAAATAATATTTAATATATATAATAAAAAAAAAAATTTTTTAAAAATAAATATATATTAAATATATTTTAAAAAAAATATATTAAATATTTAATATATATTAAAAATTTTTTTTAAAAATTAAAAAAAAAAATTTTTTTTAAATTTTTTAAATTTTAAAATTTTTTTTAAAAAATTTTTTAAAAATTTTTAAAATTTGTTTTTTTTTTGGGGGTTAAAAATTTTTTAAAAAAATTTTTTTAAAATTTTAAAAATTGTTTTGGAAATTTTTAAAAAAAATTTAAAAAAGAAAAAAAGGAAACCCCCCCTTTAAAAAACCCAAAACCCAAAAACCCAAAAAACTATTTTTTTAAAAAATTTTAAAAAAATATTTTTAAAAA
>JACEEZ010021449.1:160000-162500 GCA_016584305.1 Chionoecetes opilio | reverse complement strand
AGAGAGAGAGAGAGAGAGAGAGAGAGAGAGAGAAGAGAGAGAGAGAGAGAGAGAGAGAGAGAGAGAGAGAGTATATACGGGCAGGAGATTTTCTCTGAGACAGATCTCGTTAAAAGTGATAGCTAGTTCAGCATTTATTATCTTCTTAAAGATATTTTCTCTTTGTCTAATGAGTGTCTTATTCTCTTTTGTAATCACATGACAAGCTACGGCGAAGTCATAAAAGTGATTACAAAAGAGAATAAGACACTCTTAAAACAAAGAGAAAATATCTTTAAGAAGATAATAAACGCTGAACTAGCTATCACTTTTAACGAGATATATATCTATATCTATATCTATATCTATATCTATATCTCTATCTATCCATCTATCTATCTATCTATCTATCTATCTATCTATCTATCTATCTATCTATCTATCTATCTATCTATCTCTATCTATCTATCTATCTATTTATCTATCTATATATCTATTATATCTATCTATCATAATCTATCTATCTATATATCTATCTATCTATCTATTATATATAATATATATATATAATATATATAATATATATATATATATATAATATATTATATATAAACCCTTTCAGGTCAATTTTAGCTAACAGAATAGAAACAAAGTTAGAGTTTTGCAACATAAACATTTCCCTGATGTTTATTTTAGAGAAATTTGTATTAGTTCTATTACTATAGGTTCTTTTTCAAATTTGAAGATATAATACCTTATCAGTTGGGATCAAATGTTGTCTAAAAGTGTCCTTGTCCTGGTTGTGAAGCCAGGGTACATAGGTTCAACTTTGAGGAATTTTGCATTAGATTAATTATCTGAGCATTAGGGTAAATCGTTTACCGTAGAACCTTTTGGCCTGGTGCCCTAAAATTTGCCAGGCGTTTTCAATTATAAAATTATGATTTTTCCTACTGGTTTAAAAAACTTTTTTTCACTCAAAAATCTATTTTCAACCCCGGTTTTATGTTTGGGGATTGCTTTAGGTTTTTCTTTCTGTATTAATACACCTTTTATTTTTGTTGATTTTTATAGGTTTTTTAGGGGGAGTTTTACAATTTTTTGGGGTTTTCAAAAGGGCTTGGGGTAAAAAGTACAAAATTTTACATCGAAAGGGGTATTTCAACTAACAAATAAAATGAAATGGGTTTGGTTTTCCTTTTAAGATTTTTCTAGTTTATTTAATTTTTTTATATCTTTTATTTTTTAATAAATTAATATATTTTTTTTATATTTATATATATTAATTTTTTTTTTTATTTAAACGGTTTTTTAATTATTTTTTAATATTTTAATCTATGGGGGGTAATATTAAATTATAAAATAAAATATAATTTTTTTTTATTTTACGGAAATTTGGTTGTTAAAAAAAGAATTTAAATAAAAAAATATAAAAAAAAATAATAAAAAATAAAAAAAAAAAAAAAATAAAAAAAAAAAAAAAATTTTTTTTTAAAATAAGAAAATAAATTTAATTAAAAAAAAATAAAAAATTTAAAAATAAATTAAAAAAAAAAAAAAAAAAAAAAAATTTATTATATAATAATATATAAAAGGGCTATAAAATTATATATTTTTTATTTATATATATAAAAATTAGGCTATATATATATATTATTATTAAAATTTATTTTAAAATTTTAATATATTATGGCTATATAATTTATTATATATATAGCTATATATATATTATATAAAATTATATATATATAATTTAATTATATATATTATATTAAAATGGGCTTTATATATATTTTATATATATAGGCTAATTATTTAATCTTATATATATATTATTTATATTATATATTATATATAATATTTTAGATATGATTAGTTTTAAGGATAGAGATAGAGAGAGAGAGGAGGAAGGGGAAGAGGAGAGAGAGAGAGGAGAGAGAGAGAGAGGAGAGAGAGAGAGAGGAGAGAGAGAGAGAGGAGAAAGAGGAGAGAGGAGAGGGAGGGGGAGGGGGGAAAGGGGAGGGAGAGGGAGAGGGAGAGGGAGAGGGGAGAGGGGGGGGAGAGAAGGAGGGGAGGAGAGAGAAGAGAGAGAGAAAGAGAGAGAGAGAGAGAGAGAGAGAGAGAGATATAGATATAGATATGATATGATATAGATAATATATTATATATATATATATAATAGTATAAAATTTATAAAATATATAGTATATATTTAAAATATATTATATATAATATATTATATAATTTATATAATTATTAAATATTTAAAATATATATTATTATTATAGATAGATATATATAGATATTTTAAAATAGATATATATATTAATATTTTTAAATATATTATTAATATAGATTGATATATAGATTTTAATTATAGATTTTATATATGATTTTATTATATATATATATATATAGATAATATTAATATATATTATTTATAGTTTTAATATATATATATATATATATAGATTATATATATAGATATAAATATTAGAATATATATATATATATTTTAATG
>JACEEZ010021449.1:115000-157500 GCA_016584305.1 Chionoecetes opilio | reverse complement strand
TATTATTATATATATATATAATTATAAAATATATATAATAATTTATGCTTATACTATACATTATATATATATCTATATATATACTATACTATTACATATATTATATATATTTTTAAATTATATATAATATATAATATATATATATAGATAGATAGATTGATATATATTTATAATATATATAAAAATATATATATATACATAATATTAAAAATAATATATATATATATACATATACATATATATACATATATATATCTATATATAATATATATAATTAATATAATATATTAGATAGATAGTTTTATATATTTTATATATATATATATAAATATATATATGTATATATACATAATTTATTATATATATTATTACATATACATATATATACAATATATATAATAGATAGATTGAAAAATTTTATATATATAATAAATATATATATATATAACTTAAATATATATATAATATATTAATAATAATATATATACATATATACATACATAAAAATTATAATATGTATATATATATATATACATAATATTATATATATATACATATACTATACCATATACATATAAAATTTTACAAAACATACATATATTATTATAATATGTATATTTTAATACATATATATACATATATATATATATGTATATATATATATGTATATAACATAACATATATATATATATATTTTAATATATATAATATATATGTATATATATATTATTTTATTTTTATATATACATATACATATATATCTAAATGTATATATATATATATACTATTATATATATATATATACATATACATATATATCTAAATGTGTAAAATATTTTATATATATATATAAAATATTATAATATATAATATATTATATATATATATATTACTCTAAATGTTGTATTTTAATATATATAATATAATAATATATATATATATATTGGAGAGAGAGAGAGAGAGAGAAGAGAGGAAAGAGAGAGAGGGGGAGAGAGGAGAGAGAGAGAGAGAGAGAGAGAGAGGGGAGAGAGGAGGGGAGAGAGAGAGAGAGAGAGAGAGAGAGAGAGAGAGAAGAGAGAGAGAGAGAGAGAGAGAGAGAGAGAAAAGAGAGAGAGGAGATATTAATATATATAAATTTCTTAAACTCTTAGAAGCTGATGCATCAAGAGCTAATTAGATGATGTTGGTGGCACCCCTTTCCGTGAATCACTTAAATTTTTATGTAGTGTTGGATGTTTAGTGAACGTCGTTAAAAAGTGGCAGGGTAGAGATATCACGTATGAGTAGATAGGTTATTGAGTTTTGCCTTAGAATGGTACATAGAGAGTGGATGAAAAGACAGATCCCTGAGAAACACCACTATTGATAAACGTAGAAAAAGTACAAAAACTGTCTACAACATCTGCAAACAGTAAAAAAAACCTTGATATGAAGGAGGGTGGGAGAAGGATAGAAACCGAAGAATGGTAGTTTGGAAAATTTAAAAATGTGTGCTAGACCTATCAAAAGCGTGTGATATGTCAAGTGCAACAGCTAAAGTCTCACTGAAACTACGAAAATAAGGTAACCAAAATTCCCGTTAGGAAAGCTAGAAGAGCCCAGATCACCTTTTTTCGAAAACTGTACTGACAATCAGATAGATGATTGTTAGCAGATAGATCCTTAAGATTCTTCTTATTCAGGATATATTCCAAAGTTTTAGAGATACAGGAACTCAAAATTTTTTGGACGGTAACTTGAATGACTAAAACAGTTTTTGTTCCTAGGATCAAGTTGAATTGATCAAAACTTTCATCAAGAAGAAAAATACAAAGTAGTTTAGACAAGGACGGGAAAGTTTGACCAGGCAGGGTGCAAGTACAGATGCACAGAGTTTGAGAATGATAGGAGGGATTCAGTCAAGACCTTAATACTTTTGAGGATCAAAGCCAGATATAGCAGAGAATACATAATTAGGAAGGAATCTTACCAACTGACATGATATAGTCAGAAATTGGTAAAAAAAAAATAAGGAAAAGCCTCTTCCAAAATCCAAGTGGAATTTTAGTCCGAAAGTGTGAGCAAATAGTTTCAGCTTTAGAAATAGATGAATAAGTTTTTGGGGCCATCTGGGTGAAACTTATGACGGAAATATGAGAAAAAAAATTGTTTTGAGATATGTTTAGCTAGGTGCCAGACATTACGAGAGAAGCTTGACCCCATAATAAGGTTGACCCTCTATATTGATGAAGGAGTTTTTGGTAGGTTTAAAACTAGATTTGTATGAATACAGGCAGAATATAAAGGGCATGAGTTAGAGGAGATGAATGGTTAATGTTCCGTTTGTAACCGCCACTAGGGTTTTCCTTCCCGGGATATCGTATCCCGGGGTCCCGGGCGTAAGTGGTTATGTTTTTTTTTCACGGAAAACTGGTTCATATCCCTGGATTCTTATTCTTGTTTCCCTTATCTCAGATTTGCACTAAATACAAACCATGAAAGAGCGAGGGAAAGTGTTTCTAAAACCCCTGTCCCCACATACACACTCAAAACCCGCCGCAGCACGACTCTAAGTCGTGTCCCACGCCACCCGACTGGCCCGATTCCCCCGACGAGTCTGCTCTGCTCACAACTGCGTCACGCCTGCATCACGACTGCCTCACGACCGGTCGTGACTCCTCAAGAACGCGACATGACCGCGAGGTGACGGAGCTACGAGTCTTCAAATTTGAAATATAACGGATTTTTGTCAGACACGAACGCAGCACGAGTTGTGTTGCGTTCGGGAAATGCACTACGACACCCCAAAGACCGACCCATATCACTTATCTACTACACTACCCACTAAATACTACTACTATTTCCTACCACTACCACTACAAACTACTACTATTAATTATTATTATTATTATTATTATTAGTAGTAAATAGTAGTAGTAGTATCAGTATTTTTAGTCGAATATTTTTGTTGAGAGAGAGGGGAGAGAAAAAGAGAGAGGAGGGGAAAAGAGAGAGAGAGAAAAGAGAGAGAGAGAGAAGGGAGAAGGAAGAGAGGAGAGAGAAGAGAGAGAAAAAGAGAGAGGGGGAGAGAGAGAGGTGTGTAGTGGGGGATATGGGATCAATCAATCAAACATTGGGGGCATATGCCGGGGGGTGCGTGGTGGGCGCCCCCTACGACGCCACTCCCGGGGTCACCACGCCCCGAGTCTCCATGCAGGTTCATTTCCCATACCAAGAGCTCTCGACAGGAAAAATCTACTTTGGGCCCCAAACCCCGACCTTGTGGGCGCCCCCTTGTCCACCTACAGCCGGATTGTCTCTTACAGATACAACCTGATGGGGCAAGGATCGGTTTTAGGGTAGCGTGCCACATGCCCATATCTGTAAATGTCATTATATATATCATTGGATTTCTCTTGTGGCTAACAGAAAGAGATTGACTGTTTGTGCTTCTTGAAAAGTCATTTCATGAAAAACTTTTAATGTGTGCGTGACTGTGTGTCTTGTGTACACCGTGCACAAATGATTTAATGCTATTATCTTTATTTTTTTCCACTGGTTATTCAAATGTTCTTTAGGTTTTTGTAGAATGGGGTTTCCTAATGCCATTAAATATATAATTCTTATTCTTTTATTATAGCTGACTTTGAATGCAATTCCAAATGTCTGAGTTTCTTTTCAAGGCTAACGGAATAATATTTGGTAATAAAAAGTTTGCTTATTTAGTCAGACATAGACCACTGTAAATCTGGACTGCGCACGGAATATCGGCCTGTTGCACAATGGCCCCAAAGTCGAAGCGCCTGTTTTCAACTTCACTGTTCACTCGGCAACCAGGAAGGATATTGACCGAATATATATATATATATATCTATATCTATATCTATATCTATATCTATATATCTATATCTATATCTATATCTATATATATCTATATCTATATCTATATATATCTATCTATCTATCTATCTATATGTCTGTATGTATGTATGTATGTATGTATGTATGTATGTATGTATGTATGTATGTGTATGTATGTATGTATGTATGTATGTATAATATATATTCATACATACATACATACATACATACATACATACATACATACTACAACACACACACACACACACACACACACACACACACACACACACACACACACACACACACACACACACACACACACACACACACACACACACACACACACACACACACACACACACACACACACACACACACACACACACACACACACACACACACACACACAACAAAACACACACAACATACATACATACATACATACATACATACATACATACATACATACATACATACATACATACATACATACATACATACATACATACATACATACATACATACATACATACATACATACATACATACATACATACATACATAATATATAATATAATATATGTATTGTAGTATATATAATATATATATACACACACACACACACACACACACACACACACACACACACACACACACCACACACACTAACAATTAATAAATTCATTATGTCAAGCAACACACTACAATTACTACATAATAAACAAACTATTTAATGAACTAGGCTAAACACTAACAAATAATAAACAAACTATACCAGGCTGCACCTCATCATCATCTTTATACAAAAATCCGACTCCGTGCTTACAAAGGTGGGCAGGGTAGAGGCTCAGGGAAAGAGAGAACAAACAGTAGAAGTAGTAAAGATCACCCAGTGAAATGGGTTACACAGCCTTTCACTCTCCCATTCAAGCCTTTTATAGACTTCCCCCCAAACTAAGACTAGAGATTATAGACTTCCCCCAAACTCACATTTTCCACAACATAAGTCGCCTCACCTGAGTGTGAGCAACACACTAATCTATAATAATATAAGCGAAAGTGTGTCTGTCTGTCTATGTGTCCGCGATAGGTGCAGCCCCCAGTGCCCCAATCCCATCATATGGCACAGTTTTGGAACAAGGTCGACGAGGGGAACATTTTAAGGCCACTTTGGGGATGATCCGATCACTTTTTTTTTGCTTCTGTTTAAGTAGCCTATTAGTGAGAATTGTGGAAAAAAAAGTGGGTTGCGAGAATTGAGGAAACCTTGATGTAGGGTGATGGTTAATGGGTGAGTGAATGGTTGGGGTGATGAGTAATGGGTGTGGGGTGATGGGTAAGTGAATGGGTGGGGGGTGATGGGTTGGGGTTGATGGGTGATGGGTGAGGGAATAGGTGGGGGGTGATGGGTAATGGGTGAGTGAATGGGTGTGTGGTGATGGGTAATGGGTGAGTGAATGGGTGGGGGGAGATGGGTAATGGGTGAGTGAATGGGTGTGTAGTGTTGGGTAAGGCGTTAATACATACATTTCTACATCCATGATTTCAGGAAAGTTAGAAGGGGCTATCTGGAGAGTCTGTGTTTTGTGGGCCGAAGGCCCACCAATAGCCCTCCGCAGGAACTAGCCAAAAAGTCCGCCCGGAGGGCGGCTTTGCGGCTAGTGAACAGTAAATACAAAACACTAAGCCTTCAACTTTAAGTTTTATACGAATTGCAACCAGTCAGCTTTTTCTTCTTGTTTGTGTTCTGGTTGCGAGACACTTGCAGTGATTTTACGTTTGGCATTCACTTCACTATTATTTTCTATGCTGTAATTAGATGTGAAGGCATTGAAAAGGGCACCTGTAAATGAGAAGTATACCTTCTCGAGAAAACTGTGGTTGTTGGCACAGCGCAATATGGGTCGTCTTCCTCCCCAAGGGTGTCAATGACCTGCTGGAAGGTCGATTTGGGCTTGCTGCAGCCGAACAGGGAATATCTCGTCGCCTTCTCCTTCCTGTATATGTATATGTATACTTTGTATACATAGTGGTATATACTTCCTGTATATGTAGCACACGTCCTTGGTGAGAGAGACAGCGAAGTGGGATTAACACACCATCCTCCCGCGACTCAACAAATCTGTAAATGATTTCCCGGCGACGACCACATCCTGCCCGCGAACTCCACATCCCCGTCATCTCCCACTTGTACGTTCACCTCGGCATGTTCACGTGAAGTCTCCTTGTTCACGAGGAGGTCATAGCAGGACCCACACTTGTACATGTTTAAGACCGAACGTGCCAGGTAACCGGCACGTAACCAATTGATTTTAACGCAAGGGCTTGAATCGGTAGCAACTTTTTATGTCACAGTAATAAAAACATGCACGGAATGATAACAAATACAAAAAACGCACACCTACGGAGATGAGTGCGGTAGTACAGCTTCCCACACCAAGCGTTCTAGTGAAACTGACGATCCCCTTTGGGCCCAGTATGCAGTGCGGCGATTTCAAAACACTGGCGCGTAAACAGTCCAGAGATATAGTGGTCTATGAGTCAGATTATGTACCTTATTCTGCTCCAGTATGCAAGTTAACAAAAATTACATTGCTTTAGTGTGATAAAATGTATCAATTCAATCGCCTTTCACATAATATACAGATACTACACTAGTTAAATATGTGGGGTTACAGCATTAGTTAGTACACATATTACCTGATATGGGAAATCCCGTGATCCCGGGGAATATCCTGGATTGTCCCAGAATCCCGGGATGCTAATAAAAACCCAAAACAGGAAACCCAAGCCGCCACTCTACCTTGGACAGCACGAGAACAAGCTGAGTTTTAACCAAGTTTTACGGATTTAAGGGTTAGAAAAAATGTGTGGAATGTATGATTCCAAGCTAGAGACAATGACCTTAGAGGGAAAGGGGCGACTGTTTTGGCACTGGATATATTATATGTAGTATGTGTTTGATGAAACATATATGTTATCAGAATGTATTCATGTTGGAGGTGTATGTACGTGTGTCTGCCTCTTTCAGTAACACAGCGGTTATTGTGTTGCTCGGACAGACACTACCTCTTTGATAATGTTGACATGGACATAATGGTGTTGTTCCGCTGCTGCTTGCATTAGTGAGAATGTATAGTCAGTGTTTTGTGTGTGCCTGTGGTTAATTGCCACTTATCTTAGATGATAAGCAATGCACACAGGGACAGACACAACTAACGTTGGGTGTGTTTGCGTCATCGCCGTGAGAACAGCGAGCGGACCTTCTCATTCCACGCATCAGCAGTTCCTGTATAAACAACTGTTCAAGAAAGAAACCTTTCCTTTACAAAACGCCGACGAGGGGCCAGAAAGGCAGAAGAGGGGGAGACGCGATACCAGGCGCTCATAAGCTAAGACTCCATGTGAGTCTTGAGTGTTTACGCACTCATCTGTGAGTGTGTGAGTACTTGTCACGATATTAATTTTTCTGGCCTGTATATTAAGAACTAAGCCTCCGTGGCCACTTGTAAACAACCCGTGACTTTAAATTATAAACATAACCTTATAGTGTACATAGTATATATATAATACAATATATATTTATAATAATAGTATTGTCTCACTCGATTCCTTGGCACTTACATTACTTACTTACAATACTTATTACTTATACGTTACTTAAATCAGCAAGACCTACTTAAACCCGCTCGACCGCTTGCAATTACTACCATATTGCATTTACTACCAGATATGCATCTCTGGGCAGCAAATCAAGTTACCTGCCTATCAGGAGGGCATCACTGGCAATCAATCACCCCTACATGTCATAGACCTGTATCTTACATGGGGAGATCTCGTTACCTGTAAAATAACAAGCTTAGAAATGGGTAACACGATATCTGATAGCCGACAGATGGCAGATACATTCGTATTGGTGTAGATACATTGGTATATTATGCTCGGCTACAAACATTGTTACATAACATATATGTGTATATATTATTATATATAATATATATATATATATATATATATAAATATATAATATATACATATATATATTATATATATATATATATAATATATATACATATATATATACATACATATATACATATATAATAACAATATACATATACATAATATATAATATATTATAATATATAATATATACATAAATATACATAATATACATATAATAATATATAATATATATAATATATATACATATATACATATAATACATATATACATATATATATATTACATATATATATATATATACATAAATATATATACATATATAATATATAAATATACATAATATCATATAAATATAACATATATACATATATTATACATATAATATAATATATACATATAATACATATATATACATACATATATACATATATACATATATATATACATATATATATATAATACATATATATATATATCATAATATAATATATATAATATACATATTATATATACATATATATATACATATATATATACATATTAATATAATATACATATATATAATAACAATATATATATACATATATATATACATATATATATACATATATATATACATATATATATACATATATATATACATATATTATACATATATATAATACTATATATATATACATATATACTATACATATATATATACATATATATATACATAATATATACATATATATATACATAAATATATACATATATCATATATTATATACAATATATACATATATTATACATATATATATTACATATATATATACTATAATACTATATACATATATATATACATTTAATATATATACATATAATATATATACATAATAATATAACATAATAATACATATATATATACACTATATACATTATTACATATATACATTATATACTATATATATACATATATATTATACATATTATACATATATATATACATATATTATATATATATATATATATATATATATATATATATATATATCTATATATATATATATATTCCAGAGACTTTGGAAAAGTGTTTGGAAAATATTCAGTTAGAGAAATCCTTATGAAGGAGTGAAGACTGCTTAATTATTGTTTTAGTTAGAAAGACAAAATAGTTGCTGCCTATTTATGATGAAATCGTATAGCTTAAGTTTTTGAGAAGAAAAAAAGTATTTGTAAGTGGTATATGATTTTCACTGGAACTAGCGAGCGTTTTGCGTTCAATTGATGATGTTTGTTTAATTCTTTGATGCGACTTCCTTGTGGTCAAATTTGTTGATATATATAAAGGCAAACAGACAGGCAAGCAAGGAGGCAGACAATTATTGAACTCCTAGTAATATTGATACTCATAATCTTTGTTGAAAATTAATAGTGATATAATAACGATAATATGGTGATAATGATATTATATATTTTTATCACTGGCAGATATTATCCGTAATAAATATGATAGGAGACGCGAGACATCCGCACGGAGACTCCGCAAGACAATCTGAATTGCTTTTTATACGTAACATCGTATTTATATATTTACTAGCCGAAAAGCCGCCCTCCGGGCGGACTTTTTGGCTAGCTCCTGCGGAGGGCTATTGGTGGGCCTTCGGCCCACCAAACACAGGCTCTCCAGATAGCCCCTTCTAACTTTCCTGAAATCATGGCTGTAGAAATGTATGTATTAACGCCTTACCCATCACCACACACCCATTCACTCACCCATTACCCTTCACCCCCCACCTATTCCCTCACCCATCACCCATCACCCCCAACCCATCACCCCCCACCCATTCACTCACCCATCACCCCACACCCATTACCCATCACCCCACCCATTCACTCACCCATTACCCATCACCCTACATCAAGAATTCCTAATTTCTCGCAACCCACTTATTTTTTCACAATTCTCGCTAATAGGCTACTACAAAAAAAAAAAAAAAAAGTGATCAGATCATCGCCAAAAAGGCCTTAAAATGTTCCCCTGGTCGACCTGGTTCCAAAACTGTGCCATATGATGGGATTGCGCCACTGGGGGCGGAACCTATCGCGGACACACAGACAGACACACACACACACTTTTGATTATATTATTATAAGATATACAAATATGATACTCTGACTCTTCTAGCTTGGACCTTAGGATAAGTTTGGTACGGAAAGGCATGCAATTTACCCATATTTCAGTTTTGATAGCTTACAAGAAAAGTTATCATTTTAAGCTTTTTTTTATTTTACAGTTGTGCCTATAGCGCCTATAGGCAGTGGTGACCCAGGGCTCGGATGGTAGACTCTGGAGGTTCCCTTGAGGGTTGTGATAGTAGGCCCAAGCCGTGGGGGTGCAGGCAGGATTTTTATAGTGAAGCACTTATATAGGTTAATACAAACGTTGAACTTTTGAGTTAGGCCTTCTTACAGTGCCATTAAACAAACATTTATGCATATAATGACATTTTTTGTTAATCAAATTTGACGAACAATTTGGCCAAGTAGGAATTTACAACCTGTATCGTGTATTAGCATAAACAATATCAATTGCGTTGATAAGAAATACAAAAAATACACGTTTATTTATAATTTCATAATACAAACAATTTAGCCAGTGATCGTTAGGACACGTTTCAATTACTTATTTAACGTAAGGGTGTCACTAGATAATCTTATGTGTATGTTCATGAGCGTATAAAATAACATGTGCATGGCAAAATGCAATAATGAATAACTTTCATTTCAAGCAAAGTAATGGATTTGAAGCGTTCCCATCGCACCACCGACCTGGCACAGCGACATAGGTTCGTGAGGCTTTGGCTGCGCGGCAACACTGCACGTTCCATTGCCCAACAGACAGGGGCGAGTGCCACTACCGTTTGCAGATGGGTCAGGAGGTGGAAAGATGAAGGGCATGTGAACCTTAGACATCGCAGAGGGAGGCCGAAAAAAGATGTCAGGTGGAACATGTTACCTACAAGTACAACTTTTACCTCCTATCCGCTTTGGACACTACTAGACATTTTGCGTCCTTTATTTCAAGTGCGATATCATATAATGATTTTTAGCATTGTAATAGAGATAAAAACATTATCTACTATATTATTATGTGTTTGAACTCTACTAAGTAAATATTATATATAATTGTATTTTGGGATTTAACTTATTTATATAATTAATATATATATATATATATATATATATATATATATATATATATATATATATATATATATATATATATATATATATAATATATATATATATATATATATATATATATATATAACGCCACCATTATACGTTTCTGTTGTAGAGTCCCTTTCTAAGGTTGATTCAAATTGGTGTAGAGTAGGTACTATTATAATTTTAATGTGCGTTGTGTGACTTAGTAGTACAGCGATGTCATGTCGAGCAGCAGTAGTTTTGCCCGACCAGTTAGTGTGACTAAGCAGGTGAAAAGTGGCTGCGGCCGTATTAAGGAGCCATCCGGTATGTTCTGTTTATCCGTCCGTCTCTTTACAGGAAGCATATCTCTGGTTACCAGGTGGCGTCCATAATTTCGAAATTCTGCCATATATACAATCGCTATGTGGCCTATTTGCTCAAGTTTCCTTAAAACTGACGTGTCCCACCTATTTACGGCTCATAAGGAAAAAATATAAAGAAATATGTATATATTCTATAAACCTTGTTAAGCAATGATGTTTATCAATAAAATCTGCAACCTAAAATGAGCTAACTTTTGATATATCATCAAGTATGACGATTAATTAAGTATTCCAAGTGTGTGTGATAATTATTGCAATAAATTGTAATAGTAATTTGAATGATTATAAATGGTAGAAGTGCTCATTGACTGACATTGCTCGGCACGTTATGTAATTTGTCCTCAAATTAGTAAAATAAGAAATTGCCCGAGAAGAATAGTGCGAAATGAAAATATACACCTCATTATAGGATATATACATAGAAACATTATATACATAATACACTCTAATATTCCCAATGCTTAATTCCTTATTGCCAAATGTGTGTAAAGTCAGAGGTAATGTAATACAAATTTAAGAAGAGGTCGGCGGGACTAGAAATGGAATGTTTGGCCGCTAGAATCCCTAGTCTCATGTAACTATTGCTATAAATGCAGATTAGGAAGCCAAAGGTTTACATGGATATAACCATCCAAGACAATGACATGGCCGGGTATAAAACATGTGTCAGCACGAGCATGGGTAAATCGACAGTGTGTAAAAAGTCATTGATAAAAGACAACACCTCAAGTTTTGGGGGTGTAATGTAGATGTTAGCTAGAAACTAAAATACTGGCAGAGAAAGTAGCTGTGGTAATGACAATTATGTTTAACACTAAGGGCATTATAAAACATAATGTTGACCCACTCATCCTTGCATGCAGTTATTTAGATTTTATACCGTATCGTTCCATGTTTTCAGTTAGTACCGTCGCATGATGGAGAAATCTACATGTTTGCTATCAATATGCTTCACTTTTGTGGTCAGCACTGAAATACCTACAAAACATTACCAAGTATCTGCAAATGATACGGTACTGCAGTTCATACAGAGAACATCAAAATTGTACCCATTTGGTGATGGAAAAGACGCACAGACGAAAGCCGATGAACTTCATGCAAACTCTTTAAACTTGAGGGGCTCATCACCTGCAAAAGTCATTGGAGGCCTCACCACGGGAGATATCAATGCCCTAAGTACAATAATTCTGGCAATCATAGAAGCTGAGTTATCTCACTGCGTCCTCGCGATCGTGTGGGATTCTGGCTTTGGTGGGTCATTGATTGTTGACCGGCTTTCTCTCCTTCCTAACGCCAAGCAGGTGATATATTTTTTTTACAGTTATGCACGATTAATATCATAATGTATGATATAATTTTTGACATATACGAACCCACATATACGAACTTTATCAACAGATACTTACATATTATAATATAAAAAAACATGTTTTGAATTGTAGGTGACGTCTGTGGTCGAAGGCGCTGCCATAAATAATTTGATGTGGCAGGCGGGCCAGTGCCGAGGTTACATAATACTTGTTACTGACCCTTTGCCCCTCATGCACTTGGCCGAGCACACTCCACACTACAACTGGGATTATTCAGGCAGGTAAATGTTTGACATAGAGTTAAAGGAGCATATATATATATATATATTATATTAATATATATATATATATAATATATATATATATATATATATATATATATATATATATATATTATATAATATATATATATATATATATAATATATATATATATCTCTCTCTCTCTCTCTCGTTCTCTCTCTCTCTCTTCACAGTAAACCCTGTCTTGAAATACCTATGACTTTGTTACCTGCCTTGAGTTATTTATGATATAAATTGATATACAAAATAATATAAAATGATATAAGATATTTATGATTTAAACCCAGAGTTATTTATTAAAGAGAACGGATAAATCTGGTTCTTCAAAGGTTTCGGACACCTATTTGATTAATAAATCTTGCATACACCCGGATTATAAGGCGGAAATCCGGACACGAGTGTAGGGCTCTGCGTGGCATCCTAACACAATAAACTTCCTCGCTCTACGAGTACTCTCCCCTTCCCACAGAGCGCCCCCACCCCCACCACGCTCCCCCAGCACTTCCGTGCTCCCACACCCTCACGCCGTGCTCGGATATCTTTGCCTAACTCAGAGATATTGTGATTTATATTTGTGCTTTAGGCGGTAATCCACGCAAAAAGAGCAATTTTATTGGTAATCATTATATTACATACATTAAACATTATTTATTATTAGAAAATATTATACTGGACCGTGTTTTAGTGACTTTGGGCTTGCTATGGGGCCAGGGGCATACACGAGTTTTTCAACCCTCAGTTAATTCGATCTTTCGGATAGTACGCTTAGCTTAGCCAGTCCTTATATATAAGACAGTAAGAGAATAAAGAAAGGGAGGCACGCTTAGTTGCCAGTCCTTATATATAAGACAGTAAGAGAATAAAGAAAGGGAGGTGAGCCAATTAAATTCGGGAGGTGCCTTGTCACTCCTCTCTTTAAAATATTTAAGTGGTAAGAAGGTGGAGAAATAACAATGAAGAGGCAGAGCCATGTAACCAAGCTGTGGGGCGCATACCTAAGGGGACACCACACAATCAATCAATCATTGGGGGCATACGCCGGGGGGTGCGTCGCCTCGCCAACCCTACGACGCCACTCCCGGGGGTCACCACGCGCGAGTCTCCATGCAGGCTCCTTTCCCATACCAAGCAGCTCTCGACAAGAAACATCAACTTGCCCCAGCCACGAGCCTTGTGGGCGCCCCCTTGGCCTCCTCCACGCCGGATTGTCTTATACAGATACAATCCGATGGGAAGGATCGGTTTCAGAGTAGCGTGCCACATGCCCATATAGCCGAAGTTGGCGTTGACGGACTATGCAGGTAATAGGCCTCGATACAGTCTCACGGTGCAATCGCTGATTTGACACGTAATCATCCCAGCGATACCCGATGATTCTGCGAAGAAACTTATTACCAAAGGCATTGATTCGTCTCTTCAAGTCACTATTTAGTGTCCATGTTTCACAACCATATAGTAAGACAGGGATCACAAGCGACTTGAAGATCCGGATCTTTGTCCTCCTGCACAGGTACCGACAACGCCAAATACTCCCGCTGAGCGAGTCCATAGCACCGTGGGCTATGCCAATCCGCCGGAAGACTTTTTGACGTGACCCGCCGTCATTATGGACTGCGCTACCAAGGTATGTAAAACTTTCCAAGATCTCAATGTACTCGCCGCACGCATGAACAGACTGTACTGCTTCATCTAGTAAGTCTCCAAACACCTGGACCTTGGTCTTATGCCTGAAGACCTCAAGTCCCAAAGGCTTTGCCTCCTCGTGCAGCGCCTCGAGAGCCATCACCAGGACCTCAAGCGACTCAGCAAAGATTACTGCATCATCGGCAAAAACAAGATCAGTTATCTTGGTGTTGCCGACGGATCCCTACACCACACAGGTGATGCCAAAATTTCCCAGGCTGCTTTTAGAGCCAAACTCATATCTACATCGTGTTTTTCGTGAGCATTTACATTATCTGACCAAGTTTCATTACTAATGGATTTTTATTTTTTATTTTTTTTATTATTATTATTATTTATAATTTTTTTTTATGGAAATCTACTTATAATCGAAAAATTCTTTGTTTGATGAAATATATTTAGCTTACGGTATTCTGTAAGCATTCAACAATAAAATTACGAAGGGAAATTCTCCTATCACTCCGAAAAAGGTTGAAAATGCCAATCTGAAAATATCTAATATCTAGAATAAGAAAAATCTATAATAAGAAAAATTCCAGAAATTCCGCCTGTCATTGTAATCAAAATCCGTTGCGTCATTTTACACATATGTATGCAAGTATAAAGTGTGCAAAATTTGAGATCTGTATTAAAAAAATGGCAGGAGGAGTAGGCCGTGAAAGTAAAAAAAACGTGTTCTGAGAAAACAACGCATATACCTTATCTTATTGAATATCAAGTTACTTTAGTCTAACGTCTTATTTATCCATTGTCTAATGTATTGAGGTGATAGAAAACGTTCGTGTACATTCCTATTTCATTGGAAAATATTTTAATTCAATTTATACAAATAATTATGATGGTGTTTCAGTGGCCAGGTACGGGACGCGGGGGGAGGGGGGGTAGCATTGGGGGGGGCCAGGGAATGGGTAATGTGATAATTGTAATGCGGAATCCAGGATGGGATGCGGGGGGGCGGGGGGGTAGCATTGGAAGAAAAAAAAAAATACGACGTTGTAGTTCTAGGCCAAAAGAACAATTTTAGCACAAAATGAAAATGTCAAAATTGAGTGATTTTGGTCCTCAGTTGTGTGGTGTCCCCTTAAAATTCCCATAAGAGAGCCCATCCATACCCAAAACTTTACTGGTGGAGAGGCTTTGCAAGATCCCTCTCAACTCCTCGTGGTCCACGCTGCGGAAACCTTGCAGCATCACACCGCGCATCCCGCCACGCAGGGCATTCTCACTCTCCTCGTCCCTCACACAGTTGAGAATGCCCTTGAAATGGTCACCCCACATGGAGGCAATGCCCATCTACCCCACAGCGTGATATATACTATATATATTATATAATATATATATATATATATATATATATATATATATATTATATTGTAGTATATATTATATATATATATATATATATATATATATATATATATATATATATATATATATATATATATATATATATATATATATATATATATATATATATATATATATATATAGTTGGTATTCTTAGGTAGATACATCTTGACATTTCAGGGTGACAAAGACACTCGTCATTCTTGGGGTTGTTTATGCGCAACGTTTCGCCAAAAGACACTTGGCATCATCAGACTAAAATAGTAAAAAAAATTAATATACTATACTGCTAAAAAGCGAACATCTAAAATAATTTTTTTAAACAATAAAATAATCCTATATTATCTAGAAAATAATAAATAATAAATAAAAACACAATTTATACTTAACAGATCTTGGTGTGTATGCTGTCTGAGTTGGCAGAGGACTGAATGAACAATAGTTTGCGGGCAACATTTCGACTCGTGTGTGGCGATCGAAACGAGAGTCGGACAATCGAAACAGTGTGATAATCATTTGAGTATATGTAATTGGTATGCAGTGACTTGGTAATTAAGATCAGGGGACAAATGCTTGATGTGTATGGATTCTAATAATTTAGTGTCACTAGGGTAGTGTGCCTTGGATAGGATACTAAAGTCATTCATAGAAAAATCCATCCAAGGCACACTACCCTAGTGACACTAAATTATTAGAATCCATACACATCAAGCATTTGTCCCCAGATCTTAATAACCAAGTCACTTTACTTCACTTCGCCCTGGTCTTGTCCTTCCTCCCATCGTAACCCAATCCAACTATTTTCGTACCTTGGTTAGGGTACGCCGTATAACAAAAATTCTTTTTCTCAACTTTGACATGCCAATTTCCTATGTAAAATAGAATTCTAAGACGATTTTATCATAGTCCATTTTTGCATTTGAGCAATTCTTACTATGCAAAATCGCACTTTAAGCTATGTTTTGCATATAAATATAAAAATCCATTTTTGCATAGCAAGAAGTGCTCAAACCAAAAAGTTGAAGAGGACAAACCACCCTTAAAAATCAATTTTACATAAGAAAACACCTGCCAAATTCAAAATAATATGTATTTCACTTTTCATTGGACCTACGGCGTACGCTAACCTACACCCACCCACCCACCCACCCACCCACCTACCCACCCCCACCCACCTACACCCACCTACCCACCCACCCACTCACCTACCCACCCACCCACCCACCCACCCACACCCACACCCACACCCACCCACACCCACACCCACACACACACACACACCAACACCCACCCACCCACCCACCCACCAACCAACCCATCCACCCACCCTTACCCTTTTTGTCTTATATGACTTGGGACGCAAATGTCTTGTGGATCAAATGACTTCATTAACAATCGCTTCAGTACAATTTGACCTGCACCCGATGCTTTGTTGGTGGATAAAGACTGACGAGTCACCAATTTTGTGGCCTGGTATGTCGCAGATGGTTTCTTTCTCATGGTTGGCTCTGGCTCATCATCAGAGCTGCACTTTGTTGCGCTGCTCACATTGTTGCTTGAGGTGCTAGATTAATTTTCCGTATTGGATATACCAGCGATTTGCTCATGTGGTAATGGAACATGTCTGTCTTTTTGAAGGATGCACGGGTGATTTTGGTGCAGGCTTATGAGTGGTATATCCCACCTTTCCACCTGATTCCTTTTATTTGTGATAAAGCTCTTTATCCTCGCGACAAAGCCTAGCTTCATCAACTTTTGTGATGTCAAATATGCTGTCTATATCATTCAAAAAGTCTTTTTTCGGTCTCCGTTGGTTCTTCTCATGCAAACCTATAAGTTTGGTCAGTCGTGCATTTATGGCTTGCTGACTAAGAGTGGGGAAGATGAGATTTTCCCACAACTGAGTTCATTCATTGAAAATCCGTTGAATTCTAGAATTTTTCAATTCTCTTCTGCCAGTAACGTGTGGTATCTTCCAAAAATATGTCGCTTTTGAGGTAGCCTGGTGTAGCGTGACAAGCATTCAACACGAGGAAGGTCAAGCCGCCTTGTACGGACGGCTAATGGTAGATTTGAAGCCCATTTTCGTGCATCCTTTAAAAAAAAAAATATATATATATAAAATATCTGAGAAAAAATAACACAAATGACAACCTGCTAGTATGCTCTCTTGACAGTATCAATATTTAAATGCCACTATGGACCTTTAAACTGGAGTAACCGTAAATAGTCGTGCGTCTGGAAAAGCTATATACCCAACGAAGACTTACCAGTTACATCTTGCATTGTAATTACGATTTGTTCATAAAATGTAATGTTAAATAGAGGACCTCACCATAAAATAGTGAAAATTCACCAATATAAGTGCCTCGGTGGGGAAAATATTTTCATATAAATGAACAATAACTATAACAAATATGATAAGCGTATGGAACCTCATCGCTTAACATAGCAGGTATTTTAAAATTCGAAAAAAATATGTTTTAGTCAAAACCCTAAGTCGAGGCGCCCATCTGCTGCTCGGATAGCACTCGACCGAGATGAAGACATGGAACGGAGCTTCTTCAAGGCTAGGTAGGCAGGTCGGAGGTCATTAGCGTTCAAATGGCTCTCGTCATCCTAAGCGATACTCCTAACATACCTCTCCTTATCTCTCCACAGGAGAGTTCTATTCCTGTGTGTCAGAGCCCCTTACTAATATAGTAGATCACTGATATGACAGATTCTAGGATTTCAAAAAAATCAGATATGCGATGAGACATGTTTACTCATTGATGGTAATCATAGTGACGCCAAATTATACAGATATACTGAAAATTTTATGATACATTTGTGATATATTTCAGCCCAGATTTCTAAAATAACTAAAATAACCTTAACATTAACATATAACATAACATTAATTTCCATTCTTAAGGTTTATAGTTGCTGGGCTTAGTCGCACTCAACTAGATGTCTTCACGAAAACCAACAAAGGACGCAAGACCGAACATATTGTTGGAATTATAAAGGTGCGTAATATTGATGTTAGTGATGATAATGATACTAAGGCTTTGTTTATTTCTATCCAACTTTACGTCTTTTAACATTCTGTTCTGGTGAGGTTGAGAACATTTCTTGTCTCAGCCCACCTGTCTCTTGTCTAGACCACCTGTGGGTGTATCAACCGTGGTGATACACCCTCACACACACACACACACACACACACACACACACACACACACACACCCACACACACACACACACACACACACACCCCACCCACCCACCACCCACCCACCCACCCACCCACCCACCCACCCACCCACCCACACACCCACACACACACACACACACACACAACACACACACACACACACACACACACACACACACACACACACACACACACACACTGGCGACACACACACGAAGGTGAAACTGGCGATTGCGAGTTCGGCTCGCTTGGACAAGAGACCATGGGTGAATGATACACACATACACACAGTAACCTTCTGTTTATATTTTGTTTGGAGGTAACAGGGATCAAACCAAGGAGCTTACATAAGTTGGTGATACTGTAGGGGATGAATGCCGATGAAGCCTATTTTAAGGCCTTTTCTGCGGGGGAGCAAGAGAGTTTTCTGCTGCAAGAGAAAAGATTTAACTTGCTAAAATTTCGCTTGCTGTTCAATCATTCTGAGAAGATGCTTGCCCGACCAACAAGAAATTTCTTGCTTGAGCAAGAGAAGTACGTCAGTGAAGTGCGTCAGCGTTCGGCTGACGTGGCGATGCTTTCTGCTTCAATATAAGAATGACAGTGTACTTTCGACAAAATCAATTACAGTTTCTTATTTGTATATCTTATCATAAAAGTTTTTAAAAAGTTCATAAACATTAAGGATAATATAATCGTCACAGCTGTATATATTGCTTTATATGTATTCGAACATTGTTTAAAGCAGAACAGCTGGAGTTAAAGACTGGATTGTGTGACTTGATCCAAAATCAACAGCTTCGCACCCCTCACTCTTACCCGATTTGCTGACAATACCATTGGATATTAAGAAAATTTGATACCACTATCGGCTTCCTGAGCAAATTTTGCATCGCATTAGTATACATTTATAACTGTAATATAAGTACAAGTATACAAAAATAAGGGTTATGTAAAAAAGTGCATAAACATTTTTTCCCACTTATTTGGCTTAAACTCCTCATTGGTCGGCTACTTATGATCACATTAAATTTATAAACACGCTTCCTGAATCTACACACTTTTCTGACTATGTCGGTATAGGATACGTCCCAGTGTGAAAATATATAGGGGGTAAAAATAGTCATTTGATCCTGTTTTTGCTTACATCTCAGCCGCCGCGTCACCTTCTCATGGAGCAAGCGACGGTGAGCGTTTTATGCGTGGGTACAGAAAGAGGAAAGTGACCGCTTGCAAGTGAACATCTCTTTGCTCTTCCGCAGAAAACGCCTTTACGTTTAGATGATGCTTACTTCCCTACCCGGATGACACATCAATTGGTAGGTTTAATAATTTGGCCAAGCGGTCATGGTAAGGCTTGCTGCTATATAGTATGTATATGTGTCAGGAACGAGTAAGACAATATCACTTATTTATAAAGGTTATGCGTTGTACATTATTTACGCTGTAATGCTAAGCAGCTTGAGACAAAAAACAAACGGCCAATGACAGTTAAGTCTCTTCCCGGGCCACAACAATAAAAGTGACACATATACAATTAACCACACACAGCACAGCGTAGTCCCCGTGGTGTAGTGGCTAGCGCGCCTAGATGCGAATCTACGGGTCATGGTTCGAATCCAAGCCAGGGCAGTCGGCGGCCAGCCCTTACAACTGTTCACCATTCCCTTATGGGTTGGTTGATAAATCGGTACCTGGGGAAACCTGGAGAAGGTAACTGTGGTTACCCGGATGTCATACGATACATGTGTCCCGGGTAGTAGGTTGTCACCCATTACAGGCTCAAGGGCTAATGCGACGGAGATGAGCCCCGAGGCCACGCGCAACATAGCGTATGCCCCCATCTAACACAAAGCACATGTGGAATACAACACGTACTATTCTCAGAGGAGTCTCTAAACTTCTAAAGCCTCTCTCCAGCTTCTCTTGTTTCTGCTTTCCTCGCAGCCAATGGACGTCTTATAAAGGGATCGCGTCATTTGTTGAACAGGTGTTTACACATAACTTCCATGACGTTATTATCTATTAACGTCATAATCTGGATGTATTGGTGACAAACACGCACACACAGTAGTAGTAGTTTATTGACAAAGTTTTTACAGAATTTTTAACGTCATATCAAAAAAAAATATGATACACTTTGTCCAAGTAAAAATAACAATACGAAATGCATTAACATGAAAAGAGGGCGATATTTCTATACCAAAAACTATCTAAAAGAAAACACAAAGAATGACAATATTATTAACAACCTAACAAATAAAACAGCAAAACTGCTCCAAAAAATTACTCAATAATTATATCACTATGTAAAATATTATGAACATATTTACACAACCAAATGAGACAAATATTTTAAGAATAATAATTACATTAGTGACGTACGGGATAAAAATCTATGCTAAAAATTTAATTTAAACAAGAACTTTAGAACCAGAAAACATATAGAATAAATGACATAATTATAGAATGATGTAAAAAGAAAACATACCAACTCTAAAAGGTTACCGAACAAATGTTTCACAATGTAAAACATCATAAACATATTTACATAATATATCGCAGTGAACTACTCCTACTACCTAGTAACCTACTCATTGATGAAAAATTCAATAATGGAAAAATTTTCATGCAGTTATCAGAAATGGGACACTCTAACAAAACATGAGTCTCGTCCTGAACTTTAGGTTGATTACAACTGCAGAGTCTTAACTCTCTCGGTGTTCGGCTCCATCTACCAGTCTCTATTTTCAGATTATGAGACATCAACCGCAATTTTGTAAATTCTAAACGGGTGTGGTCTGGAATATAATCTTTACTGAGGTAAATATTATGTACCGAAAACTTGGGGTTTAGTACTGTCCTATATGTAACATATTTTGTGGCTGAATCTAACTTGTTTCTTTATAAGGTTCTTAATTGGCTGTAGGGGATCAGACGCAATATCGAAGTCCAACGCCTTCTGAATAAATCTATATCCTCGCGTATTATACCTTCTACACAGGTCGTATACGTAACTGAAGGGTTCATCCATATCATGTGACCTTAACTTTTCTTTTAGGAATGAGGTTCTCTTTTTACCTAAAAGAAATTCGGCTGGTGGAATTCCAGCCTCAACTAAACATAAATTAATAGGGGTATTTTTCCTTACCCCAAGAAGGCATTTCACTGATTGGTTGTAATGGCAAATTACTTTCTTAGGGTTCGAGGTCAGCCAAGCCTCAGAACTATACAATAATGATGACAACACTGCTGCATTAAACACTTTCAGCTTATAGACAAATGGCATATCCTTGTTCACATAACAGAAAATTACAAATTTGTTAACTAAGGCAGACATTTCCACATCATGAAGCGATAAAGCCGAACAAATTTTTCCATCGTCCGTAAACCAGGCGCCAAGATATAAATATTTTGGACAGTATTGTATCTCGACACTATTGCTGCAAAAAGATCGCTTATCATCGTCATCGCCATTTATAACAAAGAATTTCGATTTCTTTTCGTTCAAAATCATACCATACTCATTACAATATTCAAATATAACGTCCAGTTTTCTTTTACACATCTCTGGAGGTCGCGAGTATAACAGTATCATCCATTAATAATAAACAGTGCAAAGTCCCCAGGAAACCATAAATAGGAATCACTTGCTTGATCATTTTTACCATCTTGTCAATATAAATAACAAACAACAAACAGCTTGTTGGTGCACCCTGTCTCACCCCAATAGTTGAAAGTAGTACAGCTGATTTTAGAATGTTTCGTGTACATGTATATATAGTTCTGATAGCCATGAGCACCACCTTACCGCACCCTCGAGATCTCAGATGACTAATTAGCTTATGTCGTGGGACTCTGTCGTAAGCTTTGTTGAAGTCAATAAAGAGGACATATAATTTTACTTTTTTCCCTATTGCATAGTCAATCAGAAGTCTCAGTGATATTATTTGCTCTAAACACCCTCGACCTTTTTGTGCGCCAGCTTGACACTTATCAATACAAGACCATAGTTGCAATCTACTTAAAATCAAAAGGTCATACACTTTAGCAAAGGTATCCATGATACTTATTCCCCTATAATTGCCACAGTCTAATCTGTCTCCTGATTTAAACAAGGTAATCAATTTGTCATGACACCATGAAATGGGGTAAAATATACCTGAAAATACCATATTGAATACATTCAACAGAAACATGAACCATATTAGAGGCAATCTACTCACTAGACCTGGACATACTCCATTGTAACTCCTATTCCTATTCAATTTTGCCATTGCAGCTTCCAACTCTTGAGGGGTAAATGGGTCGTCTACCACTGGGATATATGGGGCTGTTTCCAAGTCAGCACCATCATATACTTGTGCACTCTGGCTATGAGGATTTAATAATTTTTCAAAGTGAGACTTGAACTCAGTATCATTAGGCTGAACAACGTCATGATCAGAAACATCCCCTTTCCAGTTTATGGCTTTCCAGATAACTTTGTTGTCATTAGTATCTAAAAGTCTCTTCCATCTAGGGTTGGTAATGTCCCATCCATTATCATGACACTTATTTTGCATGGCACAATTTCTGGCAGCTTGGTCAATAATCTGACATCCTATATTTAAGACATCAGACAAATTTTCAACCTCTCCATTAAATAAATCAGGTGGCAGGTGAGCTTCCATAACATCATTGAAACGATGAACATCCACCACCTTGTGCGAAGTGCTTCTCTTGGGCAAGTGAGTGACAGAAGGACTGTAATGTGACTGCCCTAAGTTTCTCGCTCTTTCTTTCAGTAATATTTCAGACACGAATAAGTAGCGACTAAAGTCAAGCTCTACACAGAGTGGTGCATGATCTGATCCTTTGATGCACTGGTTCACTTCCAGCTTCTTAAGTACATCGATAATTTGGTGCTTAATTAGACACAAATCAATCTCTGATACCCATGTTTCTCGCTTTCTGTAGAACAAATTTCCGCCCAGTACTTGATCATTGCGTGATATATGATTAGCTACCACCATTGAGTTACTCTTACATACATCTATCAGCCTTCTACCGTTGCCATTTACAGTCCTGTCCTTTATTCCTTTATAACATAAGGAGCCATCATATATGTCTAAAGTGTGTGGTTCACCGACCCGTGCATTAAAGTCTCCCATCACCACGACTCGTTTTCTATCCGTTACCTTTGCGCTGAGGAAACCAAAATGGGAAGCATCATAATATATTGAGTCATCGGGGGGGATGTAAACTCCACCAAATAAGCACTCTGGAAGACATGATAACTCTAACCAAATTTGGCCTTCAACACTCATATCCACCTTATTTACAAATCTCATCAATGAGCTTTTCACCAGCATCATAATACCCTCACGATGTTGACCCTGCTTCGAAGGGTTCGAGTACACACTGAACCCCGGAACATTAATACGTGCATTAGCACACACACCCGGCTGCTGGCTTCCTCCAGCGTGAGCATATGGCAGCAGACTCAAGGATGTGTTGCGTCGTCTTTCTCATGATGTGTCATCACGACTTCCTGGTCACTAAACCAAGACTTACTGGCAACTAATATACGAATAATTATACAATACATTATATTGTATTAGAAAAAAAAAATTGTGGTATGTTTGGTGGTAATTGTTGTGGTAGCGAGCGTGGCTGGAGCTGAAGGGGTAAGCAGGCAGGTATCAGAGAGGTTGGAGCACGTGGTAGTTCGTTAAACGCCCTGTCAGGGTTGCCTGGTAGTATAGAATTTCGTTGTACTTGAATGTGTGGAAGAGAGATAGGAATATACACAATTGCCGTATGTATATAATTACAAGTATATATTTACAGCTTGTAAGGACAGACAGAGAGAAACGTTAGGAAGAACGTGATGAAAAACGTTCAAGTAACGGGTCCGAGGATAATTTGACTGAACAGTGTGCTAGTGGCTTGACCTGTCCAAGAGAACACGTGGCCGTAGGAGAAAAGGGTCGTGTTGCCAGATACCCGATATGTCACCACTACATACCTCTGTTTCTTAAAAAAAGGCCGTGACAGTGACGGTTCGTGGCTAGGGCTGGAGAGCTGCAGCACCCCCAGACACTCACTGCTAGGTGTATGATTCCTTTAGAGACAGCAGAATTGATACACTACTAACAAATATATCATAATAAAAAGTATGTATATGTTATTTAATTATTTTCAATACGTTACTAAGACAGTTTTAATTAAAATCAGACCAAAATGTAAGTTATTTTCATATATGCTGTACGATTCATGTCTGCGCCGCCGCCGCGCCACGTGTGAAAAAAGTGAACTGCAATCGAGACAGCTCAGTCGCGTTACTCGTGTTTACATTGCGTGTGGACGGTGTGGTTAAATCGTGCTTTATTTAATTACCCTATAACGATGGAAAATCGAGTGAAGTATTTGCATAACATCAACTTTTCCCAGCTGACATTAAATGAAAAGACTGAAAGCAGGCGGTACCGACTTTATTTTCAAGTAATAAGACCTAATGTAATACTACCGTCACCACCTCAGCCATCCCTTCTACAACCAACACTACCCCCCCCCCCACCATCCCTTCTAGTACACCACCACTACTACCATGCCCTGATATCCGTGAATATCAACTACAATTAACTCATATATGAGGTACGTCAAATATGTGTATCCTACTATTGTGTGAGGCTTGCAGTCCCTCCATCTTAAATTATCAGGAGCCGCCACTGGGCCGTGACCTCACTGTACAAAGGTAAAGGGGGCATGAACTTAATAATGATTAGGATATATAATTGCCATTTACCAAACAGAGAGGTCACTAATATACTGCATCCTGAAGTCAAACTTGATATAATTAATCAAGAGAACGTATTCGAGCTTTTTCCTCAAGTGCCAACAAGAAACAACGATTGAAAACTGAATGGTCAGCGTTTGATCACATATCTCTGTAAAAATTATTCCAATGTTAGAGTAGTTAATCGATGGAACAAATTACCAGCTAATGTTGTCGAAGCCAGCACAATAACTACATATAGTAAAAGCAGACTGGACGCGTACTGTAAGGTACGCGTCGGGGACCCGCCTCGGGACCCACCTAAGCGGAGGTGCTTCTGGCACTTCAACTCAGCTAAGTGGTAAGACCTAAGGCAGTACTACTCTGATTTTCCATAAAATGATTACTGCTTCCATGTCAAAGACCCATCTCTTTGTGCAGAGCGCATAACTGAGGTCATAGTCTCTGGCATGGAGGCGTACATTCCACACACTTTCTCTAATCCTAAAGCCCGTCAACCTTGGTTTAACTCTGCTTGTTCTCATGCTGTCCGAGATAGAGAGGTGGCTCACAAACGGTACCGTAAGCATCCATCTCCTGAAACTCATGCCCGTTATATTTCTGCCCGTAATCATGCCAAATCTTTACTTCAACTTACCAAAAACTCTTTCTTGCATAGAAAATGTCAAAATCTTTCTGAATCAAATTCCTCTCGTGACTTCTGGCATCTAGCAAATAACATCTCTAACAATTTTTCTTCTTCATCTTTCCCTCCTATGCTTCACCCAGATGGCTCCACAGCTGTCTCATCTACTTCTAAAGTTGAACTCTTCGCTCAAACCTTTGCTAATAATTCCACTCTGGTTGATGAAGGGCTTGTTCCTCCTTCTCCTCCACCCTCTGACTATATTATGTCTGTCATTAAGATCCTTCGTAATTATGTTTTCTTTGCCCTTTCTGGCCTAGATCCTCGGAAGGCTTACGGTCCTGACGAGTCCCTCCTATTGTTCTCAAAAACTGTGCTTCTGTGCTTGTACCCTGCCTGGTCAAACTTTTCCGTCTTTGTCTATCTACTTCCATCTTTCCTTCTTGCTGGAAGTTTGCTCACATCCAACCTGTTCCTAAGCAGGGTGACCGTTCTAATCCTTCAAACTACCGTCCTATAGCTTGGACTTCCTGCCTTTCTAAAGTTTTAGAATCTATACTTAATAAGAAGATTCTTAAGCATCTATCTGCTCACAATCTTCTATTTGATCGTCAGTACGGTTTCCGTAAAGGGCGATCTACTGGCGATCTTCTAGTATTCTTAACTGAATCTTGGTCATCCTCCTTTAGGGGTTTCGGTGAAACTTTTGCTGTTGCCCTTGACATATCAAAAGCTTTTGATAGAGTCTGGCACAAATCTTTAATTTCCAAACTACCCTCATTCGGTGTCTATCCTTCTCTCTGTACCTTCATCTTAAGTTTCCTTTCAAACCGTTCTATTGCAGGTACTCTAGAAGGACATTGTTCTTCTCCTAAATCTATCAATAGTGGTGTTCCCCAGGGTTCTGTCCTATCACCCACTCTCTATTCATTAATGATCTTCGAAGTCTAACTCAAAGCCCTATCCACTCCTACGATGATGATTCTACCCTGCATTTTTCAACGTCGTTTATTAGACGTCCAACTCAACAGGAACTAAGTGATTCACGGAGAGATGCCACTGAGCGCCTAACTTCTGATCTTTTTATAATTTCTGATTGGGGCAATGCAAACCTTGTTTTGTTCAATGCCTCAAAAACCCAATTTCTTCACCTATCTACTGGACAAAACCTACCAGATAACTATCCCCTCTTCTTCAATGACACTCAACTGTCTCCTTCTACAATGAACATTCTAGGACTATCCTTTACTAAAAATCTGAACTGGAAATCTCACATCTCATCTCTTGCTAAAACTGCTTCTAAGAAGTTAGGTGTCCTGTGGCGTCTGCGTCCTTTTTTTTCTCCCTCCCAATTGCTTGCTCTCTACAGGGGCCTTATCCGCCCATGTATGGAGTATGTCCCACATGTTTGGGGAGGATCCACTCATACAGCTCTCCTAAACAGGGTTGAGTCAAAAGCTTTTCGTCTCATCAACTCCTCTCCTCTGACTGACTGTCTTCAATCTTTAAATCACCGCCGCAATGTTGCTTCTCTTGCTCTCTTCTACCGTTATTTTCATGCTCACTGCTCTTCTGAACTAGCTAACTGCATACCTCCCCCCCTCCCGCGGCCTCGCTGCACAAGACTTTCTACTCATTCTCATCCCTATTCTGTCCATCTTCCTAATGCAAGAGTTAATCAGTATATTTACTCTTTCATCCCTTTCACTGGTAAACTCTGGAACTCTCTTCCTGTTTCTATTTTTCCACTTTCCTATTACTTAAATCTTTTCAAAAGAAGAGTAACACGACACCTCCCGAACTAAGTTGGCTCACCCCTCTTTTTTATTTTATTCTCTTACTGTCTTCTTTATAGGAACTGGCAACTAAGCGGGCTTTGTGTTACCCATTTTTGTTGTGCCCTTGGCCAGTCCTTTGTGATGTAAAAACAAGAAAAAAAAAAAAGAAAAAAAAGTTTTGATATTGCCCTGTGAATTACTCTAACTTCCCCCGGAACGATTAGTGTTAGTGGTAGCATCAGTTAGCATGCTGCATATCCTCTCATTCTTCACTACGAAACTTCCATGTTCCTATCTTCTTTAGGGGCATTGTATCCTTTTCTTTTCCAACTGTTCTCCTGCATGTAGATTGATAGTTAGTAGTATGTAGTTCAGCAGATACTATTTTTGATTTATATCAACAACTTGGATAGTGGGATTAGCAGTGATATCAGAAAGCTTGCTGATGATACTAAGGTAGGTAGGATTATTGGATCACAGTCTGATGTAAACATATTGCAGGGAGACTTAAATAAACTTAATGAGTTGGTTTTAAGATGGCAGATGGAATTTAATATTGATAAGTGCAGCGTTATGAATGTTGGAAGAAAATACCCTGGTAATAGATAAACCATACGCAATGTATCGCTGAACAGATCAGAAGGTGAGAAAGATCTGGGAGTCAGGGTGAGCTCAGACCTCCGACCTAGGAAACAATGTATTGAGGCTAGAAATAGAGCTACTAGGGTATTAGGATTCATTACCAGAAGTGTTAAAAGTAGAAGTGCTGAGGTTATTCAAAGCTTTATTTGGCTCTAGTCAGACCTAACCCAGACTATGCGGTTCAGTTTTGGTCTCCATATTACAGGATGGATATAGCCTTGTTAGGATCAGTGCAGAGAAGGATGACCAAAATTATTTATGGGATGCGTAACTTTAGTTGTGAGAAAAAGGTTTTGAGGCTTTTAAAATTTACACCCACCGAGAGACGCAGAGTAAAGGTGATCTGATATACTGTTTTAGTGTAAAGGGAATAATAAAAAAGTGTGGTAAAAAATTTTTGTAGGCTATAACCAGGGTAAACAAAAAGTAAGGGATTCAAGCTTAAAAAAGCGAAAATAAAAAAAAATATAGGAAAAAATTGGTACACAAATAGGGGAAAATGATTGGAATGGCTCAGTAGACAGGTATTATGCGGAGTCTTAAGGCTTTAAAGGGGCTAGATAAATTAGGGAAATGGGGATGAAAGGGATGTAGGTATGTTAAAGTATCAGGAACACCTCTGTGGTCTACGGCCTCTTTGTTTCCTAGTTTTTTCTTATTTTCCTATACCCTCGTTATAGCCCAATGGGTTTCCCGGGGGATCTTTTTATTCAATGTTACCATTTACACCATTATAATACAAAAGAAAGCGAAGCGGGGGCGCGTGCTTGAAATGGTGATTTCCTCTCCGCCCGCCGGCGGTTGATGCCTCAAAGACCCTGGGGGCGCATTCAAAAACGCTTACCTCCATGGTTTAGTTTAAACATCAGTCATCGGCTTTTTTGGCTTTCACAGAGGAGATTGATGACGTCAGAGTTTTTGTTACACGGAAACTCCCTATAGGGGGTTTTTAAGGGAAGCAACGTAAAAAAACCTCATAAATTGAGTATATATGATTTTTCTGACTAGAATGAACAGGGAAAGTTAAAAACAAAACTATACCATTAACAACCTGGCGTTTTGGGGTGATTTTTTTTTTGTGGTGATTGTAAAGAGGGGTGAAGCGGCTCTCCCCCCGGGGGAGCGACCCAGACAGCACCACGCATGGCTCTGGGGCAGACTGCAGGTTTTGGGGGGTTGCATTTTTCCTTAAATAAAACCCGACCCTTTTTCTCCACCCAGCTAAAGGGGTATGGGTTTTACCGGGGTTTTTGTGACCCGCGCCCCCGGGGGGTGGTTCCCCCCGAACCTAGGAAAAGGAGAGCTACAAAAACGATATACTCCCAAAGGGGGGGCCCAAAAGAAGAAAATTCCCTATTATGGGAAGAATAATGATAGCTGAATACTGGAAGTAAAAAATGGGTGTGTTCCCCGGTGTTGACGTTGTGGAGGGGGAAAAAAGTGTTGAAGCGACGGAGGTAACACGGGGATGAAGGAATATGCAATAACTAAGAATGAAATAAGTAAAATGTAATGGAAAGAACCTTAAAAATGCGGGCCCGGGGCTGCCTTGTGTTTGGCTGACACGTTTGAGACACAATCTGTTTGGCGGCACGTTTGTTTTTATACTATTGTTTCGCTGGCGGGCTTTAAGTCTTGTAGTTGCTCAGCCATTCGTTTAACAACCTGTACCGTCACGGGGCCCCTGTCTGTCTGTGAAAAACCCGTTAATCCCGGCTTAAAATAGGGGGTGTTCTTTAGCAACACTAGTGGTTAGGGTAGCCGTAAAACAAATTTTTTTTTATCACCTTGGCTCCCAATTTCCTATGTAAAATGAATTCTAAGCGTTTTATCTGTTTCCATTTTGCATTTGAGCAATTTTTACTATGCAAAATCGCACTTATAATTGAAACCCTATCAAATAATGTTTAAATGATAGCAGTGTCCGGGTTGGGTCCTGTGTTTGCATCATGCACCAATAATTCCAAATGCTAGCGTGGAAACTCTTTCTGATCATTGGTTCATCAGGCACTACATCCAGTGCCCCAAGCCTCTACGTTGGCCTAGAACGTGTCCTCGGGGCCTTCTTAGCCCTTTAAGCAGGGCATGGCTCCCGGTGGTGGGCCCGGCCCGGATGAACCTTCTCTGGCCTCTGCCCCACCACGCTGCCGCGCCTCGTCCCCTCTTCACGACTCTTTGGTGCTCTGAGTGTGGATAAGAACCCGGAAACCCCGTAGGGCTTGCCCCAGGTTTCCCCGGGACTGACCCCCGGACAGTGAACAGGTAAATGCCGGCTCGTGCACCCCAAAGCTGCCAGGATCGTGTCGAAAGCTGGAAACTACAAGTTCAGCTGGTGTGATGGGGGGTCTTAAAATGGCCCCCATACTCCTCGCCACCCTTTCCCTTTAAAAAAATCGGGGTCACGCAAACCCTTTGGGGTCGTCCCAACTCAGAATCCCATCAGCGAGAGGGGGAACATTCTGATGTCGAACCAGCTCCTGTCCGCACGTAAAAGGTCACAGCTGTTTGGACCTTCTTGGGCTGCGACCCTAAAATCACTCTGAGCTGCGTAGGATGTGCGGGGGGCCGTCCCTCTATCTGTGGTGACCTTGATGTCGTATAAGTTTAAAGGGACCCCTGGGGGAGTACTTGATAGTTTTCCCAGGGTTCATTTTCTTTGCCATCATCCATGTTTTTGGGCCCATATACACGAGCGATGGCTGTGGTGGCCCTTGGGTGGGCACCTTGCCCACTTGATCTCCTGCAGCTCGGACGGGAGAAAAGCCCCGCTTTACAGCCCGGACCACTGGTAAGACCTTGGTCAGTCGAAAATGTTGACCAGGATATACTCCGGATCTCCGTGAGATCTCACCGCCCGGCACTCCTCTGAAATCTGCGTTTTTACTGCATCTTTCACGCTGGACAGCAGAAATGCACACTGGACCCGAGAAGCCTGTCAGATGAGGTGGCCCCCCCTGCTGGTGTAAGGGGGCGCAGGGGCAAATCGTTTTTTGCTACACGCTATACTCCAGAAAGCTTGCGTCCCAGCTCTTTTTCCAAATGGGCTGGTACCACCCTTCCCACCCCGTGGGGCCCTAGTTGAGTCACCTTGCAGTACGTCAGTGAGTCGGTGGGGGTCGTAGTCACCCAGATCATAGGACCTGAGCCCCTTGAACGCGGCTTCTCAGGGGCACCGGGTCCTCTGGTACAAAGTGCCAAAGGGCCTTTTTAGATGGTCCTCTGTCACGACACATGCTCCTCCCTGAAACAACCTGGGGCAGTTTCCATAGTGTCGGGCACCTCGCCCCCGTCTTGTCCTTCCCCCCATCTAACCCAATCCAGCTTTTTTGTACCTGGTGCTCCCCTGGGCAAGGGCCCTGGCCGATGCCATGGGATCCTGCTGGTCCTCCTCCTTTTTTGGGTCGCGACCAGTACGGGCATGTGGGGGAGAAGGTGGGGTCAGCGATAAGGTCCTGGGGGAAACCAGAAGCCAAGGCCGCAGCAGCAGTGGGGGGAACTCGAACCCGGGTGGGTTGCCAGCGCCAGGTTCCGGACTGGCATTGTGTTTTTTTTTGCACTGGCCGTCCAAGTACTGTCAAAGGGGGGCCAGGGACCCCGCCTCTCCCTGAGCATTTTTACCGAAAGGCAGCCCCCTGTGCTCTTCTTTTCCTCTTTTCGGGGCGCTTCTTTACCCAGCCTTCTTCACTGCCGCTGCCTTCAGCTAAGCGTCTATTTTTTTCTCCCCTTTCTCACTTGCCTCTCCTCCAACTTTTTCCCCTTTCGCCTTCCGTCTAAAAAGGGACTTTTGCTCCCCGGGGGGGGTCCCCCTCATTGTCCCCCTCACACTTGGGTTTGGAACAGGGATTTGGGCCTTGGAGGAGTCGGGGAGGGAGGCAGTCAACGCCGTCCCTTTTTCTCCACAACCCGCGTTAGTTTCCTTTCCTTTCCAACCTTTTCCAAAAAAATCTTTTAGGGGAGGCCGTTAAAATTGTCAAACGGGGGTTTATTTCTTCCACGGGGAACCTGGGGGAATCCCTTAGTTCTCCCGGGGCCCCCTTTTCCACCCTTCCACCCTTTTTTAAAAGGTTCCCCCTTTTGGGTAGGGCCCCCTTTTAAAAAAAAAAACCCTGGGGGCCAAAATTGGGCCGTTTTATTTCCCTTCCCCCCGGGTTTTAAAAAAAGGGGCCATCCTGAAAAAAAATCAAGGGTAGTTGCAAAAACCTTCTTCGGGGTGCCTGTTTTTTTTAAAAAAAAGGATTTTTCTACAAAGGGCCCCAAAAGTTAGGGCAAAAACCCCCTTTAAAATTCAATTTTACATAACAAAACACCCTGCCAAATTCGAAATAATCTATATTTCACTTTCATTAGACTTATGGCGTACCCTACTAGTGGTCTTTAACTCTCTCTGAATCCCTGCCCTGGGGTGCGTTCAGTTGGGCAATACGTACGGTACGTATTTTTAATTCATCCCACTTTTTGCTGTACGTATTGCTCTCTTCGCAAACCTTCTCGAGGAGGTGGTTTGCTGCTGGTTTCCCAGCTCGCGCCACAATAAGGTATGTAAACAAAGGTTAAGAAAGCCTTTCCTCCTCTCTCCCTTCTTCTTGCCTCCTTAATATTTCATTTCCTGCTGCTATAACTTATGCTGCATCAAATGCAGGGCACCAACAAGTTATTCTGCGTGAATAAGAATAGCCACAGCGATAAATTTCTACTGACAAGACAGCTGCTATCTTGGTAGCATTATGTTTTGTGAATCGTTCAGTAGGGAAGAGACGATACGTATAGTGCGGGGGAACCTTACTGAACGCAGCCCGGGGGTGTCGGTCCACTAAACACTTAATACCTGCTTGGAGGTGGTAACTCTCACCTAGGTATTAACACGCATCCATAGCGCGGGTAGGTGGCATATATGGTAGTAAACCAAACTCCCCCACGACTGCTCGGAACTTATATTAGGAGAGGTATTAAGTTTCCAGGATCGCTCATTATTGCTTTGCATGCGATTAATATTTCTGTATAGGGAATGTAGACATATAATCGCATGTTAATGGTTATTATTCAAAAGATTGCATTTTCGTCTCTTTAACTCATATATATTATATACGAGTAAAGAGATGAAAATGCAGGCAACGCCTGTGAATCCTACGTCTGGCAACGGCAGCTGGCAGGCGCAGCAGCATTATGATGGCGGAGATCTCCTTTTTTGGAATTATTTAGTACTTAGTGGCTGCGAGGACCCATTGAGGAACCCTATGAACCATGGTGATATTCATGATGCTATCACAGGCGTGGTAGCTGACCTGTCTTCTCCAGGAAGGCACAGGTGAGGCGGATGACAGCGTGTTGTAGCGTGGCCACCGAGATGTCATCTCGGTGGCCACGGTTGTAGTGAGAGGTAGCAGGCAGGGCGGGCAGGCCTGCCGTCACAACTAGTAGGGTTTTTTTTTATATATATATATTTTACGTTGGAGCCTATAGTGCCTGTAGGATATCTTTATCTTTTTGAGGGCTCAGGTGGTTGGCCCTGCACATTCTGGAGGGTCGAAATGTCGGTTGCCTTCGCCCGTTGGTAGCACAGACTGGTTTTTAATAGTGACATATGTGATCTTAGGTGAAAATCCCGTTTTCTTTGATGTTCAGATCCTCAGTCAGGCTCATGTTGCCACCTGGTGTTTCCTTCGCCGCACTTGTAGTCGCAGTCGAAAGATCAGGTATGTTGCATGCAGGTTGTTTCGGCCACTCGACTATGGATTTGACAGTTGCTCCTTGGCGGGACTAGAACTCGGGACCTTCTGCTCACCTACGAGGCTCTTGTCGACCGCATTAAAGAAGGTCGTAGGAGTTGGCCCCTAAAGGATTCGTACTCAGGACATCGAGCTCACCACTCCAGGACGCTAACTACTCGGCCACCGCCTCCTCAATGGAGGGACAGGGTTTTTACGTATATTATTCGTTATTATACATCGTAGTGATCATGGTGAACTGTTTTATATACATGTCATTATTTAGGTCAGTGTAGCACCGCGTGTCACCTTAAGTAAGGGTGATTCAAAGGTGTTGAGATGACGGGGCAGTGAGTGACTGGGAAACACTCATGCCGGGGCCACCCCGTAACACTAGTATTCACAATTAAAACCCACATACACACCTCCTAACTCTAAATCACTAGCAACACAGGCTCCATCCATATATATCTTACTATGTGATACATTAAAACTCCTTAAAAACTTAGCACTCCAAAATAATACAAGAAAAATTATGTTGAAGTGAGGGGCACCGTGGGAGAAGGCGGTCTCCATTCTTGACATGCCATTCGTTCCCGCAAATAAGTCATGCTGGCTTCTGATTGGTCTATACGTTTTAAAACAATTTGTCATTGGCTGGTACCTCATGACGAGTTTAATGACGTCATTACTCGCCCAAGCCAGTCAAGGCCTTCCTACCTGTTTACTTCCTACCGAGGGAGGTATGCTGAATACGTAGTAAGGGCAGGTAGTATTTAGGTCGTGGGAGAGCGGGTAGTAGCGGGAGATACTACCTATGTTGCTGGATTCTGGCCCTGATGTCTTTACTCCACCTGCTAGTGCTCCAACATCAAATAGACACTGTTAACACTAGTTAGTTAAAATAATCGTCCCGACCATTTCATTATTCCTGATTTAATGCAATCAAATCATAGCCATTAACGAGTATATCAACAATACGTCGTCACTTTTTGTATCCAGTCAGCCTTTTTTTAAATAATCCGCAATAAAAATCTGCAATTCCCCAAGTTCTCACAACACTCCTCAAGGTTTGCAGACGATGCGCTCAGGCTCGGTGACGTAGCAAAAGGGAGGCTCCTCTTCCCGCGCTGATCAGAGGCACGTAAACACAGAGATAAATATAGTACTTGAAGATATTTGGGTGTTTCTGATAGATTTGTTTTGCTACATGCCACATGCATGCATCTTTTATGGGTGCAGCAAGACAGCTGTGCCTTGCGAGAAAAGTTTGCACACGGAAAGGAGTGGCTTGTGTAGGGTGATACACGCCGATAGTGTGTTGGGGCGAGCCAGTTGTGTTGAGAAACGGTGTGTAGCGAGGGTACACAGCGGGTGAAAGACTGGGTAAGAGTGTGCAGCGCGGCTAGTCGGCTACCCAGTGTGTGGGTTAGGACGGCGAGTGTGAGGTGAGCCTGTGTACACGGGTGTGCTGGACAAGGGCGGCGCCCCCCGTAAGACAGTGACTCAGTTGTGGAGTGGGCGTGCCCTGTGGTGAAAGACCCTGTGGTGGTGTGGCTGTCACACTTTCTGCCTTCCCGCCCGCATATTTTCCAACTCTATGCTGTAGTTAATGCTAGTATGTGGTTTCCGAGTAATGACGTTTGACTGTAGCTCTAAAACTAACCATAGGATTTTCTCGAAAGTACCTTCATTGTGATTCCCACACACACATGGTTTAACCTTATTTACCAATCCATGTTTTGGAGAAGTGCCAGGTCCTCCTGCTGAACCTCAGGCTCTGCTAACACCTGTTCATCCACCTCGTACTCGGGCTCAAACATATAGGATCCCATGACAATCTGAGGTTCGTTTTCCTCATAGTATACGCGACCAGCGTCATTTCTTTCGGTCTCAGATTGAGCATCGTACTCCAGATCTGTCACAGCGACAGATTCACTGTCTGACACCGAAGTACAATCGCTCATCATAACATTTGCCGACAGGTGTCAGACAGATGTTTACATTGGAGCCTCTGCGGGCGTCACTGTTCTGACGTCATCAATAACAGTCGTAGCCCTGTTGGAGGGAAGATTTTTTTTTTCGCGCGCTTTTTACAAAAGTCGTGTTTTTACGGAAATAAGGCCTGGAAATCAATTATTTTTGGTGGTTTAGGTGTTTTGAATGTACATTCAACATAATTAGGCAAAAAAAAAATGGGTCTGGATGATTACTTTAAGCTAAGCTAGTTAGTTAAACACTAGCTATATGCATGCCGCCAGTGCAGACAGCAGGTTTGTATATCTCACCTTTCCTAACAGATAATGTCCTCCCACATTGACTGGATGACAAGCAGAAGCAGCAACGCAGTCTCTTGTTCATGACATATCGCTCTTTCTCTCATGATTATGCAATCAATTACACTTTTTCTCATTTAACCCGTAAAGCGCGGCTATGCCCATTTGGTCACTCGCTAAGAAAACGCGAGTATGCCCAATTGGGCGGCCGCCAAATTCAAAAAGGTGAGCTAATTTTTCGGCCGGTGAAATTTGGCAACTCTACTTTACCTGAGAATGACCCAGGGGTCACACATAGGCTCAGTGACCCAGTGACCAGCATGGAAGGTGAAGGTGCTGACAGGTCTCTCCCTATCGCGGGCAGAGAGATTAGAGAGGAAGACCCTTGCAGCCTGTTTTCTGTGAACGAGCTGTACCATGGATTCCATAAACCTCAACGCTCTTTATCTTGCAAGTACAATCATAGAATAACCACAAGACCTTAGCAAAAAAAATTATTTTTAGCGGTTGCACAAATATATGGCGAATACATTGATACACATTCAAGTTTGTTTAGCGACTATAAGAATTCAGGCAAAAGTCCCGCGTACACAGAGATATTGTCACACAGGTATCCGCAGTTTACGGGTTAATATCCATTGTCATTGCAAAATAAAATTAAGGAATATACTAAAAATATAGCAGTGAATAAACAGCAACCACAGCAAAAATTCATGGCTAACATAAACAAAATAATAATCCGGTGCGAAACAAACGTTGAAATATCAAACGGATGCTTCGGTAATTCTTCGTTGGTCTATAAGTTTGGTATATATTTTCATTTTTGCATACTATATGTAAAAGAAAATTCAATTGAAAAATACCTGCAATTGACCAGGAAGTACAGCGTGATTACATTGCAAACATAATCAAATCAACTTCTGCGCCAGGTGAAAGAAAGTCGGCGATATATTTTAATTACTATTACTATTATTTACTTACTATTGTTCACATAATTAATGAAATTTGCTAGATTTTGTGCTGATTTTCGAAATTTGTAATAGCAGATTTCTTAACATCGAGGGTATACTGTAGTTGAATTAATATTTCGTATATACGTATTTTTGGGCAACACTTATTACCTCCGCCAAAGAAGTTGGAGGGGTTATGTTTTCACCCCGATCTGTCTGTCTGTCTGTTTGTTAGTGTACAGGATTTCTCGAAAAGTTACCAATAGATTTGGACCAAACTCGGTATACCAAGTCTATTTGGTATAAAAAAGAACTAATTTAATTTTGGATGAAATCTATTGACAACTGTGGCCATGTCAACCAATTGATGAAATATCCGGCCGGAGGTATGCGCTCATACTGAGTGAATATTATATATATATATATATATATATATATATATATATATATATATATATATATATATATATATATATATATATATATATATATATATATATATATATATATATATATATATATATATATATATATATATATATATATATATATATATATATATATATATATATATATATATATATATATATATATATATATATATATATATACTTTTTTTTAAACTTTTTTTTCGTATGAAATATTCGGGCGGAGGTATGCGCTCTACTGAGTGCCCCCCCCCCCCCCCCTAGTTCCTTATGCAATACATGTTATGATAATGCGGCTTTCGTTAAAATAGGAACTGTATGTTGACCAGTAATTGTACAATTGTATTGCGTGAAATTTAGAAAATAACATGTAATTAATATTTATTATTAAGAGTGAGTTACAAACGGTAATTGATGACATTTTGCAATCTACTGAAACCTAAAATTTTCACAAATACCCTGAAATGTTTCATGATCTTATATTATTCTTAATATTCTGTGTTTTTTATTTCTCTCCACAGGACAAACATGGAAACCTCGTAGTATTATCAAACACTCTGTATAAGAAAGGTCGTCTTGCTCGCGTATTTACATGGGGACCGCCTACTAACCAGAGTGAGAAAATCAATGCTAGTAACTCAGACAACAGGAGCCTCACCGCCGTGCAACCAGTACATCGTCTTGGTAATCCTCTATATGTCTTCCCCGACAAGATTATAAACCTCGGAGGCGCCACCCTTAATGTAAGTTCAAAATGTCCCTGTTGATGTGCATAATTATTGTAAAAAAACTGGTAAGAGATAAATAATTTTCCTCCTTTATTCTAATACATACGTAAAAGTCCTACCAATGCATTGCAAACTATATACATGATGTACATTCTGTGCAGAAATCTCAGATTAATCAACCTGCATTGTGCATTAGGCATCCTTATCCCATAACATATATATCCCATGAGATCCCACAAGACGAAAATAATATAAACACACACACACACACACACACACCCCACACACACACACACACAACACACACACACACACACACACACACACACAGACACACACACACACACACACACACACACACACACACACACACACACACACATATACACACACACGTATAGGGAGCTCCGTAGTGTAAGGGTTAGCACGCTCGGCTCACAACCTAGAAGTCCCGGGTTCGATCCCCGGGCGGAGCGAAGACAGACGGGTGGTCTTCTTAAAACCCGATCCCCTGTCCACCCAGCAGTGAATGGGTACAGGGTGTTAGCCGGGGGTTTGTGATCCGCTTCCCGGGGTGGTAGCTTCGGCCAATACTAAAGATCAATGAGAAAAATAAATGTGATATGGAGACGGGGCCATACTAGCGTTGCTCTGGCCCTGTAAAATACAACTAGATGAATACAACTAGACAACTAGATGAATACACGCATACACACACAACCAAACCCACTGTTGTATATATATATATATATATATATATTATATAATATCTATATATATATATATATATATATATATTATATATATATATATATATATATTATATATATATATATATATATATATATATATATATATATATATATATATATATATATATATATATATATATATATATATTATATATATATATATATATATATATATATATATATAATATATATATATATATATATATATATATATATATATATATTATATATATATATATATATATATATATATATATATATATACTATATATATTATATATTATATATATATATATATATATATATATATTATATATATATATATATTTAATAGAATATATTATATATTTTATATTATAATTGTATATATATATATATATATATATAATATATATACTATATATATTATATATATATCTATATATATATATATATATATATATATATATATATATATATATATATATATAATATATATATATATATATATATATATATATATATATATATATTTTATATATAATATATATATATATATATATATATATATATATATATCATATTATATATATATATATATATATATATATATATATATATATATATATATATATATATATATATATATATATATACTAATATTTCCATAAATAATAATGGTTCTCCGATTACATATATATATATATATATATATATATATATATATATATATAATATTATCAATAATATATAAGTATACTATATAAATATGGTTCTATTATCAATATATTAATATATACGATTAAATATATTATATATATTGTAATCGGAGGAACCCGGAGGAGGTTAGGTGAAGTTACTTTAGCGTTTGATTGGAAAAATTGTGTTGGAATCACAATGAAGGTATTTTTGAGAAAATCTTATGGTTATTTATAGAGCCAGGTGTCTTCATCTGGAGTGAACTTATCCGCAGAGAGCTGGGAAACATGCGTCCCGATGTTGTAATTACAAATAATACTCAGTTGAAAATGAAACTATGCCCAACAAATCGTACTGCACCAATCAGTAGGCAGTGGGAGGTCGTGGAGCACATGGCCATCTTTGTTGAATAAACCCCAGAATAAACAAAATGTGAAAAAAAACCTCGTACTTCATGCTGGATCCAACTGGAATAGACTTGAATGTCTTCATAGTTCTCAGTCTTGCATGAGGTCTTAGGTAATCTTCTCAGCCATCTCGTTTTGTAATATATTGCTCTCATACATATGTATATATTTGCAGTCCTCTCCATACTCCTTCAGATATTTTATTAGGCTGTGGGAAATTTCTGAATATCTAGAATATTTATCACCATCATCAATTGGGTGCATACTCCGGGCGGCACGTCGTCTCGTCCACTATACAATGCCATTCCCGGGGGTCACCATGCGTAGGTCCTCATGCAAAAACCTCATGCAAAAACCAGCTTGTTCTAGCCACGAGTCTTGTGGGCGCCCCTTTGGCCTCTTCCACGCCGGATTGACTCTTTCAGATACAACCCGGTGGGAAGGATCGGTTTCAGGGTAACGTGCCACATGTTAATATAGCCGAAGTGGGCGCTGATGGACTATGCAGTATGCAAGTAATAGGCCTCGACTCAGTCTCACTGTGCAATCGCTGATTTGAGACGTAGTCATACCCCATGATTTTGCGAAGAAATTCATTACCAAAGGCATCGATTCGCCTCTTCAAGTCACTATTTAGCGTCCATGTTTCATATCAATAGAGTAAGACAGGGATCACAAGTAACTTGGAAATCTGGATCTGTTTCTTCTTCAAAAGTACCGACAACGCCAAATACTTGGGGTGTGCGAATCCATAACACCGTCGGCTAAGCCAATCTGCTGTAAGACTTATTAACATGACCCACCATCATTCTGGACTGCGCTACCAAGGTATGTAATGTTTTTCAATACCTAAATAACCCTTGCTGCATGCATGAACACACTCTTATGTTTCATCTAGTACGCCTTCAAACAGCTAGACTTTGGTCTTGGGCCAGGAGACCGGAAGTCACAAAGGCCTTACCTCCTCGTGCAGCGCCTCGAGAGACATCACCAGAACCTCCAGTGCATCTGCAAAGATAACTGCATCATCGGCAAAAACAAGATCAGTGATGTTGGTATTGCCGTGGTATGTTCCACAATCAACTTGGCCCAAAACTTTAGTCCATACAAGTCCATACAAGTGTTGAACAGTGATAAGGCAAGGACGCGTCCTTGTTTCACTCCGGTATTCACAGGAATAAAAGTTTGATGCAACTCCTCCACACTTCACAGCCCTTTCGGTCCCGGAGTATAGACCATTAAGCAGACCAACATTCCTTCCAGGAATCTCGCGAAGGCGCAGAAGATACTCCCAGAGTGCCTCATGATGCATTGAGTCAAACGCCTTCTTAAAATCAACATAGGCTGCAAGCATCTTCTCTCAAAACTTATGTCAGCGTTCAACCAGGACACGAAGCGTTAGGATACGGTCAGTTGTTCGATTTACCAGGCGTGAATCCAGGCTGCTCAGATCTCTGATGCTTCAGTAGATGACTGCGGATCCATGTTAACAATAGATGGGGAAGTACCTTGCCTGGTACGCTGATCA
>JACEEZ010021449.1:60000-110000 GCA_016584305.1 Chionoecetes opilio | reverse complement strand
ATTGTAAAGACGTCATTAACCCAAATTACTGCATTTACTGGGTTTGAAATATTTTCTAAAGGCGAATTAGTTCCTCAGAAACTTATCTTGAGACATGACGAATTAATGGGATACTCTGGAGGGGGGGGGGTGAAACAAAATGTGTCATAACACATATAAGGATGTCCTTTGTGGCGTTGCGCAATCTTAAACCACAGTCAGACGCATGGCGCATTTAAATGGGCTGTTGCAGTTAAATGTCCGACCGAAGACTACTGTATACTGGACTTGTTTCTGACACGCCCATATCCAGTGGAGGCCGATCGGCAAGGGGAACAAGTGTTCGATGAAAATAAGCTAAATCCACCAGTTTCAAGTGAGTTAGTTATACAAAAAGCATATTAATGTGACCATGAAATGTTCAGGATTCCGTAGATATATGTTTTGTGTTGGTTTGATGTTAAAATAGTGAGATATACATATATAAATGAGTTGACTTTCCTTCGTGATGCGTATGCCGTAATTACAATAATATATATCATTGGTATTAAAGGTATTCAGCTGGTCAAAAACATTATATAATTTTTGTCTACGCTATCATAAAGTAAGAGTGGTGCTATTTTCATGAACTCATATTGAAACGTATTTTATACTGTAATGTTCAAGTATTATGGAAGATTTAATTAATTAAGAAATCATGTTCTGGCAACACTTCCCGAAGCTTCCCATTTTTCTTATGTATATTTACATGGCCGAGATATATATCTTCCCTCTGACATAAATAGCATCATCCATGACAGTAAACAATAATTAGTGAAGTTTCAGAGTTTTTTCACATTTGTTGCTGCATTTTTGGTGCACTTCTAATATCAAGAAAACAAGGCACCTGACAACACTCTTGTGTAGTCCGTCAAGCATTGTTGACGTGACTGCGGTGATATCAGCGCTTGGTGTGTGAGTTTAACATTACTCTGAAGAGTTAAGGCATGTGACGGTTGTGTCTCTCTTACTGCAACATTGGTAATTTTCTGCTAACGAGTCTATCGTGAACACGCTTAACATGACAAGTGAGATCAAGGACGTTCAATAAAGTCACAAAAAAAAGGAGTTTGTTGTCTTTTGGTCTCCTCGGCTAATATTTAGAACATAACTGGGTCTGGATTAAAGTCTTTTTTACCTTTTTACTGTTGCCATAGGTCATAACGAGTTTGAAAGTAACAATGAAATGTTGTGCAAACATTAAATTTTTCATAGGCTCGGTTAAGTTAAGATAGTTTAAGGGTTAGGTTAGGTTAGGCTAGGTTGGTTTGAGGGTTACGTTTGGTTAAGTTAGCCCGTTGAGCCCCGCCCAAAATGTAGAATTGTGCTGGTGGTATCAGCACATAATGTATAAACTTATACATAAGAACCTTCTTATTAGGAATATGTAACCATATGTTAAAACCCTAAGTGGTAACTAAGGCGTAATGGCGTGGCGGGCATGAGTTTTCCCGCGGGAGCGCCAACGCCAGTGTGTCTGGAACCATGGCTACGAGAGGTCATGGTTCGTCAAGCCTCTAAGGATTAAACCCATCAACTTACTACGGTGATTTCTTCCCCCTACTGGATAGAGACATTGGGAGGTCCTAGAGAGGCTGGCACATCATGGTGGCAGCTCAAAGAAGAACCCAAGCTCCGAAGAGCCTCCTACGAGAGGAATTAGCACTGCTAACCGGCGTGGCGGGAGTGTTCATGCCGCTCATAGCTGGGCCAGAAGCCACAAAACACTTAAAGACCTTTTTTTGGTCGTTAGTCCAACGACGGAACCCACAGCGCGGAAAAGTCGTCGGTTTCGTCGTTAACGTGCACACTGGCCAACGACTGCTCAAGACCGGTATTAGCAGAGGTCGGAAGTCTCCAGGCATGCTCATTATTGCTTGGTATGCTATGAAATATCTTTTTTATAGGTGAATGTAGACATATGATTGCATTTGGATGGATATTATTCATATATATGAGTAAAGAGATGAAATACAAGCAAGGGACTCATCTACGTCTGGCAGCGCGGCCTTCGGCAGCAGCAGCAGCAGCATGATGAAGCCCGTGAGGTGGATATCAACACCAACTTCACCAGGGGAGATAGATGTCTTTGATAATATTTAGTAGGGGAGCGAGAACCCCTTGAGGAATCCTATGATCCCTGGTGATATCCTATGGTGCTATCACAGGCGTGGGAGCTGACTGTTTTCTTCAGGAAGGCATAGGTGAGGAGGATAAATGCGGGTTCTTACTCAAAACTTTTTAGTGTGGCGGCTGGAGCCGCCAGCTCCTCCGCCACTGTAGGTTTGGGCAGGATTAAACGTCTTATTACTCGTTATTATACAACTTAGTGATTATGGTGAGATGTTATATATACTTGTCATTATCTAAATCAATGTAGCCCGTTTGTCACCTTAAGTAAGGGTCTTTAAGATGTTAGATGATGTACTGATGGCGGGGCAGGTGACGGAGAGGCCTTTGCCGCGGGGGCCTCCCCATATCACAATTATTCACTATTCCCCACCACACACACACCTTACTAAACCACAAAACACTAGCAACACAAGCTCCCTTACTTATACATCTTACTACTGATACATTAAGCTCCTTAAAACGCAAGCATTCGAATAAAACCGAAAAATTAGTTTGAGATTACGGGGAAAGAAGGAGGGAGAGGCTGTCTGGCATGCATTCTTGCCCGAAATATTTCTCGCTGACTTGTGATTGGTCGAGAAGTTTTAAAAAACTGTTTGTCATTGGCTGGTGCTGGATGATGAGCTGATGACGTCATTACTCGTCTTAGCCAGTCAGTCCGCCTTCCGACGCGTTAACGGGACCGACTGGAGGAGCTTTGGTAGCCTTCGTCGTAAGAACAGAAGTTCGGAGATATGGTCGTTGCTGCGCAAACTCCTTATGTGCCCCTGGTTCCTTCCCTGGCCCCGCCACCGTGGCCCTCACTGTTTTGAATAGGGTGCTTGATTCCTACAGTGTTGGTGTGTTTACTTTAGTGCAGGAGCAGTGTTTCCATGTGGTCTTCTGCCCAATCGTTTAAGCTGGCCTTGACTGTAAAAGGACTTACGATCGACGAAGGCAGTGATTTGAGAAGTGCGGTTTTTGAGGTGTGTTGTGAGCCGCTGAGTGTCTCCGCTTCGCTTATCTGGGACGACTTCCTAGGATTTCTCGCCCTGCTGTCCTCTACAAACTCTTCAAGTGGGGTTTTTCCTCTACCTTCCTCTTCAACGACTCAGGGGATAATATTCTACGTTAATCTTCAGTGCACACAGCAAGGATCGGCATTCCACAGGTACGTCTCGTGTAGAGTGTCGGCCGGACACTTATACACTGCAGCAGTTTCTTCAGGATTCCTCATTCTCAGTGTCCTTCACTGCCAGATAACTTACCTTCGCTACTTGTGAGTACTGTAACCCAGTTTATTAGGCAGTAGAAGTGTGTTTAGAAGTGGCCAGTGTAATATTTTTCTTTCTTTGTGATCTGGGGGAAGAAGCGCGTTTTGCGCCTACATGTCAGTACGTCAGAGCAATCCTTGTGTCGTGATTCGTTGCTTCAGTGACGTCACGTGGTTATTGTGGTGTGATGGCCTAAGAAAATACGTCACAGGTTTTCGGGGCAGTATCATTGCTCCGGCATCATGTGCTTCGCGGGCTTTCAAGGCCATCGCGCCCTGAAGTGGGTCGAGAGGTGGCTCGTGGGGGGTGGGGGGTGAGAGTTACCAGCAGTGCGTCAAAGGTGTTGATTTGTGTTGCAAATGTTTTACATAAGGTAAGAGTTTTAATACTTGTGACATAAATATCTTGTTCATGCGACACAAACAACACAGACATATTTAGTATATAAAGTGTTGTGTAGTAAGCGCGTATTTCGTGTGATTAGTGTAGCGTGAAGTTAGTAGTAATGGGTTTTCTACTTATAAGTCTTTTTTGGCTTGCAGTTTAGCCCAAAACGTAGCGTTTTCATTCGAGCGTGTTTTCCTGATAACAATAGGGGGAAACTCCTCTATTTTTTACTGTTTCGTTTTTTTCTGGAACCTACATAAATGTCACGTTAAAGCCAAACACATTTAGAGTGCGTTTCAACTTGTGTCGTCCACTTGTGTTGGATGGACATAGAGAGCGGTTGTTGTGTGTGGAGCGTTGTATAAATAGCTGTATTTTTTTTTTACAGATGTAGGGGTTATGACCCTGAAAAATGGTAAATATTATTCATTACCATGTCTCCACACAGAACCGGTAGAGCCTCGTATGTCTCACCAGCCTCATACAACAACACCCATTTCTACTACTGACTACTACTACTACTACTACTGCTACCGACTACCCTACCACACCTACTCTATCCAAATAGTCTTCTACAATTTGGTTTTCCAACTAGTAAATTGTTACATCAGGATTCTTCAATCACTAGGTTCTCAGGTGAGGATGAGACACGCCTGCATTGTCGTTTCTGCAGCAATGCGAGGATATAATGCAAACAGTATGTTGCCTCATTAATGAGTAATAGTTCTTGTTAGGTCACAATTTGAAAGGCATGATCATTAGCCAGTTGTATGTCATGTGTGCTTCAGGTGTGATGGTCAGGCGCTCATTATGATTAGGAGTTCTTTTCGGTCGTCGGATTTCTGAGAATTTTTTGGTGTGGCGCAACATACTGATTCTTTGCAATGGTCATTTTACTTATGCTGAAGCATTGACGCACACAGTTGGTAGTTGCTGGAAGTTGATAGGCGTCCAGGCAGTGCTGGCTAATATTGGCATTAGAAGCAATGGAAGCCTAAAACCTTGCTCATGGGTTTTGAAGATGATAAATTGACAGTGGAGAAATTTAAACTCATTCTAGAATTTTTAGTATTACATCACCTTGTTGACTCCAACAAGAGCGTCGTATCGCTTCATCTCTGATTTTAAGCCAGGTGATAACCTTCAGAAGTTTCTAACGAAAAGCTTTACTAAGCGCCTACGTGAGATACCTAAGAGAGTCCATTTTCACAACTGAGTCGGTGGCTCCGGTGTCAAGGGAAACCTCAAATTCATTCATCCTTACTCCTCCTCCAACCACCTCTTTCTACCTCCCATTTTTATTTCTCCGTCTACTCGTGGCACAAAGCAGGTTTATCTATTGCGGAAAGCAAGGTCATTCTGATATTACTGCTATCTGAAAAAGAAGGGAGATGAAGTAATGCTCAGCAAGGCTGCATATGCAGGTTTGCTCAAAAAAAAAAACAAAAAAGACAAAGACAATACTTCCTCCTAGACCTCCACCACCTCGTTTTGCTCTCCTGCAAGGCCACAACAGCCTCGTAGGCAGTTTTCTCCCTCCTACCGAAATGGTGCGTTTTCACGAGCGTGGAAAATCATTCAACAGAGGAAGCTTTTTGGTGCTGAGGCTGAAGGCGTCTCAGACGGTGACAGTAGTAATGGGTCCGTTATCATCAGTCGGGGGAAATTCGCGCCGGGTTCAAAGAAACCAATTAAGTTTTTTCTGACACAAGTCACAGACACAGCTGGTTCATATCCCTTCTATTATTGCTGCTTGTCTTTCTATATAGATTACAATTCAGTGGTTTCATCGGAGACAGTTTTATTGCTCTTGGGTGGACACAGGTGCTTCATGTAATATTTCAGTGAGTGTGCTTATGTAAATATACAAATTATATAATTTGCCCTTGTTTTAGCTTCTACACCACTCATACAAGGGTTCAATGTCTCACACTAGAGGTGATGGGCACTGTGACTCTTACTCTATGCTTGCCCCTAACTCCAAAGTCTTAAACATACAGTTTATAGTACACCACATTTGCTTTACAATGTGTGGCCTCTTTTGGTTGGGCCTAGAATCACTTGTCTACTCGTCAACCTTGAATGTAATTCCACAGCACCATGCAATTTCATTATGGCGTTCTCTTCCCCGCATGACAAGTCCAGCCCCATTGCTTGATAAACTTTCTGATTTTTCCAAAACAGTGACCCGCAAGCCGTTTCTGCTAGTTTAAGCCCTGTGACGTGCTTCTTAGCGGGGACGAAACGGTCAGTTCCCCCCGCAGGCTTGTGTCTGCTGTTGTCACGGGAGACCAATAATTGACATCCACATGTTCTGTTCGCTTGCGGTGAGAGTACAGGTGCTCCTTTTCTGCGTTTATCTGGTGTCTTTAACCTGAACACCTATCCGTGTAAGTCTGTCTTGTGCGCTTGAGGGAACGCTTTCAGCGTAGGTGTTTGATGCACACAAGTGACCCAGTGTCCAAATGTTACAGGTCCCTATAACACTTAAAAATGGTGCTTTTGTTATGCAGTTTTTTGAAAGTCCAAATAGTCTGAACTTAATGGATCCTTCACACTTCTTGCAAGCAGTCTCTACGAGACGATTTTAGGGAGGCCCAGGCAGACATAGTCCAAAGCAGTTAACACCTTATGTACAGTATTGGATTTTCCTGGGCTAAGCCTGATCTTCTCGCGATTGCTTTGCACACAGACGACTTGCCTGCTCTAATCTTGCCGTACCTGGGGAACCTCTAGGAGTACAGACAAAATCCTCATCAACATTGTGCTTACACCTGATGCACAGCCTTCTTATGTACCGTCTTATCTATGCCTCATAGCCAAGAGTTGTGGTGACAGGGCATGATACGACATGTTGGATGAAGTAATAATCAGGAGTCCTTATTCTCCTGGAACTCACCTTTGTTATTGGTGACAGAAAAGTGAGTGTTACTTACCGTGGCCTGTGGGGGGGGGCTAGATTTCAGGAAAGTAACAATTTAACTGTACCGGATCATTATCCACGTCCCTGTTTTGAGAGACCCTTTGCAGTCTAAAGGGAAGGATATACAGTTTTTTAAACCAGTTATAGACCTCAAGTCCCTGGTTTCTGGCAGATCCGTTAGAAGAGAAATCTCGTGAAATATAACTGGCCTTCTCAACAAATATGCTCATTATGACATGACTGAGGCATGTCCTATGGTTTGAGGAACTCACCTTCTTACATGCCAACGTCTAGTAAACAACTTGTTTCACGCATTATAGGTGATGGTTTTGTTCGTCTACATGGAGCGACCTCATACTTGTCTCCAAGATTTATCCAGTCACTTTGAGAAACTTGCACTTGTTTTTCAGAACTTACTGAGGCTGGCCTTAACTTAACGTGCGCAAAATGCACTTTTTCTCAAGATCACCGCATTGACTTTTTTAGGCCATGCTGTAGACCAGGATGGAACCCACCAGTTGATTGTAAAAATCAAGCATTCAAGAATTTTCCCAACCCCTACACACTGCAAGGTACGGTCTTTCCTTTGGGTTTGTCCGGGTTACTATCGGCTTTTGAAAGACCTATGCTTCTATTGCTAGTTCTCTGACACTACTTTTGAAAAAGTACGTTTCCTTTCACTGAGAAATGGTCCCCAACAACAAAGTTTTGGGTACTTTTGAAAGCAGGCTCTTCACATGCGCCAAGTCCTTTTCTGTACATTTCCTGACTACCATATGCCTTTCCACTTTGTGACAGATGGCTTTTCGGCACTAGGCGTTGTGTGCAGTCTTGATGCACACAGTTGATGGGGAAACGCCCTCATGTTTTTTTTGCTTATGCCAGTAGAGTGCTTACTGATGTAGGTCACGGTACTACACAGTACTCACGTGAGCTCTGCTGTGTTGTGGGCTCTTAGCACTTTATAAGGAAATATCTATGGTTATCCCTACAGTTTACACTGATGACACTGACGTGCTGAATCCCTTTAAAGGGAAAACCTCTGTGGCTCGTTGGGCCCGGTGGTTCATCACTATTCAGGAATTTGATCCTACTATCAAATATTACCTGTGATAAAAATTATGTTGCAGACGCACATTTGCACGCACCATTCCAGTAGCAGTACTCTCAGACACTTCAATTTCTCTCTACAAAGACTTATCAAATGCTCAAGCGGATGGTCAGAACCTGTGTGGACATAAGTGATTTAGCACTAGGAGTCTGGAGATGATCTTTATATTGCCTAAATTGTCCAGTTCCACTTTTACCGTTTTCAATAGTTGATGAAGTTCTTTGTCGTAATGTTACTATGGACGAGAACACCGGTACTCAAACTAGTTATTCCTACCAGTCTAGTGGAAGCTGCTTTAAAACTCATTCACGACATGCCTCAAGCAGGACATCCAGGTCGAGACAGAACCTTGTCCGCTGCACGTCGTAAGTTTTATTGGCCTACCATGCGCATCGATGCAGAGAAACATGTAACCCAATGTCGTTCATGTGCACAAACCAAGGGTAATACGAGAACTGCTCCTATCCTTGAATATCCTTTACCTGAGTCGTCCTTTGACACCGTAGGCATCGACTTATTGCAGCTTCCTCGAAGTCATCAAGGGTCACCATATGTTCTGGTATGTGTAGATCACTTCACACGTTTTGTGATTCTAGTTCCCTTGCCTAACAAGTCTGCTATAACTGTTGCTCATGCTCTAGTTTCAAATTTAATTTATCCCTATACAACTCCTGGAGTGCTCATTTCAGATAATGGCACTGAATTTGCTAATCAAATTCTTCATAACATTTGTGAGCAGTTCCAAATTAAGCAAACTTTCATTACTTCTCATCACCCTGCGAGCAATGGGCTAGTTGAAAGGACTAATAAGAAGATTCTTGATGTCCTTCGCCATTATGCTGGCGAGTTTCGTGACTCTTGGGAGGACTGGCTACCTCATGTAGCGGCGGCGATAGATGGCTCAGTAAATTCCTCTACAGGAAAGGCTCCACGTTTCATTTTGTATGGTGTCGACAAGCGATTACCTTATGATGTGCTTTTGCAATCTCCTGTCCCTACTCAGTGGACGATTATGCCAAAATTCAACTTAGATCCTTTCAGATCATTCACAGATCAGTTCGAGGAAAACTTAAGGCTTCTCGTCAGGAGATGATGCGTAGACAGCATAGTAATGCTTGTCCTGTTGTAATTTCCATAGGTGATTTTGTTATGGAACGTTCTCCTGAACGCCAAAATAAGTTGTGTTTTAAATTTTCAGGACCTTATTTAGTCACCAGTAAGGTACATGGAAATAAATTCATACTTCTTGATCAAACTCATAATACTACAGAAGTAGTACATGTCGATAGGCTAAAGAGAGTCAAACTGACCTCTCATGCACTGACCAAGTCTATTACTTAGGTTAACATGCCTTAATTTTTCTCTCACATGTTCTTATTATTTGTATTATGTGTAATACTCTAGTATTATTAACATTATGTTAGTATTACAGTATTATTGATATTATCTTACTAGTATCTTATTATTAAGTTTACAGTTCATAATTTTGTTTATGTATTTGATGATGAGATCTTGGTTCCACGGACCAAGAAGAATGTAATGACTGTGAGGACACAGTGAGGTGTGGCCGAGCGATGTGCTGGTGGTATCAGCACATAATGTATAAACTTATATATAAGAACCTTCTCATAAGGCATATGTAACCTTATGTTAAGACCCTAAGTGGTAACTGAGGCGTAATGGCGTGGCGGGCATGAGTTTTCCCGCGGGAGCAGGGTTGTGAAATGTACGATAATTATCGTATTTGTACGATAACTTGGCTATCCGTACGATGTACGATGCATGGTTGAGAATCGCACACGAAAATACGATAATTGACTCACAAATATAATTACATTATAAAGTCATACAAAAACTGTCATCGCAAAAAAAAAAAAAAAATCTGTCGCTGTCAACTTCCACGCGATCGAGAGAGATACGACAGTTTTGAGTTTGACTTTTGGATCTTTGCATGACATGGATTTGGACCGTTGCTTGCCGCATTAGAACGCAAATTGTGAGAGGGTATTTAGCAAGAGTAACCTTACCAAGACAAAGGTAAGAAACTGACTTCTAACGGGAACCATACTTGGCTCTCTTCCAGCAGGGCAGTGTGTAAGGGAAAAGGGAGATTGTGTTACTGTCATCCCTACACATGATATGATATGTCGATGACAACTGACACACTATAATTATAAGCGCCAGCTGACACAGGGGATAAAATAATAGAGGAGTAACAGGAATTCCTCTTTTCTTTTGAGGATGATAGCTACGTAGAATTCTCGAGTTCACCTTTTTTTGAGTCATTATGTGTTACAAAATATATTTTTTAAAATTTAATTTCAATTTATTTTGGAAAAAATAAATTAACATGGAATTTTGTGTCATGATTGGATATATTATATATTATGGTGAAAAGAGAAAATATTTTTATATGAGGAATGCTGAATTCAATGATGTATATAGTTATCTACTGACTATATTATTTTAGCTAAGGTTGTACGATAATCTATCTGAAAATACGATAATTTTGGTGGCTCGGTACGATAATGTGGGCTACAAAAGTTCACAACCCTGCGCGGGAGCGCCAACGCCAGTGTGTCTGGAACCATGGCTACGAGAGGTCATGGTTCGTCGAGCCTCTAAGGATTAAACCCATCAACTTACTACGGTGTTTCCTTCCCCCTACTGGAAAGAGACATTGGGAGGTCCTAGAGAGGCTGGCACAGAATTGTGTAACGACCAGACCCGTTTACCTTTTTTTTCTATCACGGATATCTGTTAAACTCACATAGTTATTGCACGTAAGCCCCCAAAAATCACTCATCATAGCCATTTACTAGTCAATAGGAGAGGGGGGTTCTACTTGCCGACCGTAGTTTTAATATCCCGCGCGGCCTGTAACAGGGAAATAGATAGGTGCGGCGGTGCCAAGTGTCCTTAAGCATCAAGCATCAGCCATTGGTTCATACCATAAGTGTGTTGTACGTGCTACTTATACACGTAGAAGTCACGACATAATGCACTTGTAATGTTTATGAGTGTAGCTATAGTTCTTTTAGTAACATAAATATATTCTTTATGTGAAAGTTTGGCACAACGGCCATGTTGCGTGTTGGTTACCATGGCGAGGAAGCAGTTTCGGCCACCCCGCCCCTATCTGTGCGGAGTGGTTTTCAGCGGAGAGACAGAAGGAAATGTAGCCGAGGGCAAGCGAGGTTCTTTCAATCTACTATGTGCCTCGTCAGGACATTGTTCTTCATCCAGTCTTCTCTTCTGCCTCTGTTTCTGTTTCCCCGATGATTGTAGGAAGCTTAGTGGGACATCCACATCTTCCTTGCCATCGTCATAGTCATCGTCATCATCTAAGAGTAGACGGGGTTGTGGTGGTGTTGGTGGATAGTATGAGTGTGTACCCACGCTGGCGCCACGTCCGGACAAAGGCAGGATTGGAAGTTCCATTTCCTCCAGATCATCAGGTGCAGGGACATATTCTTCCCCTAAGGAGTAACCAGAGGCACTATGCATCATTGTATTCATCAGACTCAAGAACCATTTCTACAGCCTCAGCTAGTGAGAGATGATTCTTTGCAAGGCGGAGGCGTCGAGCGCGATCGAACATGAATGTTCACATGGAGCATAAAGCATGAGGTGGCTACTCGTGAGGTTTTTCATACCAAAATGATGTTGGTATGAAGAAATCATTTTGGTCCAAACTTGGTGTGTCGCGAGTACGATTGAGTACGATCTAAAACTTGAACTTGAGTTGGGAGGCACCCAGCGGAAGCCTTTTGTCCGGCGCCATATGTAACAAACCCTTTTTCCTCATCCAGCTGATAATGACTTCGCCATGGCAGCGATCTCTTTAATACCGAAACATACCGAAATAACCCTGAAAACATACCGAACTAGGGGGGGGGGGGGGGCACTCATAAGATACCTCCGCCCGAATATTTCATAATTTTTTTTTTAAATTTAAAAATAGTTAAAAAAAAAATAATTATATATATATATATATATATATATAATATATATATATATATATATATATATATTATAATATAATTATATCACTCAGTATGAGCGCATACCTCCGGCCGAATATTTCATCAATTGGTTGCCATGGCAACAGTTGTCAATAGATTTCATCCAAAATTAAATCAGTTCTTTCTTATACCAAATAGACTTGGTATACCGACTTTGGTCCAAATCTATTCGTACTTTTTCTAGAAATCCTGTACACTAACAAACAGACAGACAGATCGGGGTGAAAACATAACCCCTCCAACTTCGTTGGCGGAGGTAAATATATAAAAAGATACAGAAAGACGCATTTCTATGTATGTATTATGTCTCGATACCAAAATTTGGTATAAAGAGTATACTGTACATATATTTCAAAAACGTATTTTGGTGTATTTCGGTATTAACTCTTAATACCGAAATACATCCAAACACATACCCAAATATACCGTATGTGGTATGTATTTCGGTGTATTTCGGTAGAGACACTCCCATGGCAGCACACGGCATGGTAAAAATGGACGAGGACTGCGCGTTCATTTTCTGAGATACTGACTAGGTTTTCCTTGCATAAAAGTAGTACTTTTTCTGATGGAGGTATTTTAATGGAAAATATTCCGCAGAAGTTGGCGGCGCCAACCACCCGGGCAATCGCCGCACCATCAAATTAGTTTTTTTTAACCTAAATAGCTCAACAAAACCTAACCCAAAACTACCTTAAGCCTAACATAACCTAAACCAAACCTTAACATACGTAACTTAACTCAGCAATTATTATATAAAAATAAGTTATACTTTTGGTTTCCGGAAGTGAATAACTATTGCACAATATACTAAACCGAAAATAATAGAGAAAAAGTAAGCTGTGAGGCCTGTAAAGTCTGTGCTGACGGCGGTAGCGACCGCGCAGTTCTCGTCCATTATAATAACCCATGACGATGAGACATGATGAGGCATTTTGATGGCCACGTGACAGCTCAAATAAGTGTATTTACATTAATGATAGGATTTCCAGGGTCTTCCCATGATAATCAGAGTGTTCACTTTATAAAGTTACAATTCCCAATTAAGTTCCCTGACGAGGAAGTGACTCATCTTAGAACACAGAAATAAGTGAATGAAGTTGGGGAGGCACTTGTGTCGCAGTGGAATCATAGCGGAGGATAAAGAGAAACATGGCCTAAGAAACAAGTACTTTATTCCAATTTAGTTTTGGCCCGTGGGCATCTTCAGAGGAATTTGGGTCACAGGCCAATCTGCTATATGGAGATCCAGGAGCTCCATTGCCTGTTACGGATAAAGCTGATTGGTCTGCGATCCTGCCGCCCATCGTACTCCCTGATTGGCGAGAAGTATTCAAGTGTTATGTCTTATACAAATAGGGATAACTATTCATTCATTCACTAACCTAACCTTGACATTTGTCACCTAACCTAACCTTACCTTACTAAGCATTGCAAGCTATTGATGGTATTTAATCTCTAAATGCAGAAACACGGGTAAAAGATGATTACATGTAAATATTGGGTCCTGTAATATCAAGATCAGTAATTGGAACTGTCGCCGAAAATAGGAACATTGCCGGACGTGAAAAATTGGTTAAATTTGTACTTTCAACCAGTAATTGAGAATGAGGTCAAAACTACTCTTTTCCCATGTATTATGATGTGTTAAGACTGATGGTCACATTAAAAACGTCGGAAATGCCTTATTTTGCAGTTATCTCCCCCTTCATAACAAACCTGGGGACCCGTCGGGAACGCGGGGTTTTGGGCGGGGAAAATGGCAACTAGTTTTGTACTGATAGTATATTATGTGGATGACGTAAGATGTATCCGGTAAACACTCTACGGAATAACATAAGCCCGGATATATATCAAATTAAATAACTGATAAAGTCTACGGGAATTACTTAAATATTCCTCGAAAAATCTCAACAGTTAAACCAGTTTAATACAGTACATGGACATTGGTTATTTAACCTAAACAAACTGGGGGGGGGGCGCCCGGACCCCCCCGCTAGTTCACTAACCTAATCTGGGCGTTGGTCGAAAAGCTAACCAAAGCAAAAAAGGCGAGATAACTGCAATATGATGCATTTCCAGCTTTAACGATCTTCTAAGCATCAATACATAGAAAAGAGTACTTTCAATTTACTTACTGTTTAACGCAAAACAAAAATGGAAAAAGTACTTTCAAGCGACATTCTTACGGTTGTAAGTACCAAATCACTCAAAAATTGAACACTCGTCCTACGGCGAACAAGTCTATTCGGTAATCAATTACAATGATGTTTCCCTTACGAACCTAATATCTATCCACTTATTTAAGCCGTTTCACATAAAAAGTCCTTCATCTACAATTTGCATTGTCGCTGAGCAGGCAAAAATCCTATACATGGAGCTTAATTCTTCTTAGTGATATTCACGCCAGTAATTTCCTAAGTGACTTAACATGGACAATAACTCACATTCTTATTTAAGCATCATTCGAATAACGAAAACCCTATGGAACATTTAAATACATGCAAGTCGAACATCCAAGCCACAGATAATAGGCGTACCGATAATTCATGTACCAATTTTTTCAAATGTCATCTAATTATGTCTCCCTGCCATACCCCCTATTCCTTCTATTGTTAATCAATCTTACCGAGTTGCATTCGAGGGAGATTAATGTCCGTGTGGGAATTTTTAAAGATGCGGAGCAGTCGAATTTATTCAAGGTGACACCTTGAATATGAAAACAGCCTGCGGGCAATTGAATTGGCCATGTCAAGTCCGAAAACTTCAAAGCGCGCGTCGAGGACACGAATCAAATCAAGATGAGGCAAGTTATTCAATGTCTTGATGTTAATACTTCGAGTGCCCCACTATGGTTGTTTGTGCCGAAAATCAAGGTGTAGGGCGCGGGAGGACGGGAGGTGATTTCAAAATGTGTAACCTTGTTTTTACATGGTTCCACAGGAAATTGTGAATATGAAACCATTACCACGTATGTAGGAAAACAAGGTTGAAGATGCGACGGCTGAACGGCTCGAAATTGGGCTAAGCTTAAAAATTTGCGCGGAAGTTCAAGCCCTGGAGTTACGGCTAACTAAGGTTGATTCGGTTCTTATTTGATGCTTTACCAAATGGATGGAAATTTTTCCAGAGTAAACGTTCCGTAAAGTGTTTTATTTTTTTTAATCAATTTGGAATCAAAAACATTTTTGTAAGGTTCCACATGCAAAACATTCCATTATATTGAAAAGTTTCGACTGTAGTAAATACCATAAATGAATATTATAAATTCAACTGTCTGAAATTGAAAGGATAAAGTCCAATTTACCAAGTTTACCCTGTCTTTCAGGCCCCAAACCTAGTTATTATTCCGGCTTCGTCTAGTCGTCGGCTTCAAGGAAAACTTTTGAAGGTGTGGACCTGTTTTACGTAAAAGTTATATTGAAAGCTTGGTGAGCCAAAGATTAGGTGTACTGGGTAAGTGCCGCCACTGAAGCCATCCGATGGTCAAGGACTGACAATGGTGGAAGCCTTAGGGTAATTTAGTAAATACAAATTTAGTGATAAACTGGATTGGCAAGATGTAAGGATAATCTTAGCCAACTCCAAGTGAGACAATAATTTGCTAATTAAAACAAGATTTATCATTAGTATATAGCTATATATTATAATATAATATATATATTTATATATATATATAATATATATTAATATATATATATACATTTGTGTGTGTGTGTGTGTGAATGTGTGTGTGTTGTGTGTGTGTGTGTGTGTGTTGTGTGTGTGTGTGGTGTGTGTGTGTGTGTGTGTGTGTGTGGTGTGTGTGTGTGTGGTGTGTGTGTGTGGTGTTGTGTGTGTTGTGTGTGTGTGTGTGGTGTGTGTGTTGTGAGTGTGTATATTGTAATAAAAACTTTATATTGAAAAGCTTGTGTTTAGATAATGGCCAGTTTATATAGGTAATACATATCTTAGTTCAGTTCGTCCATACTGAAGCCATGCCGAAATAACTACTGGATTGATCGGCTGGAAACCTTTAGGGAACTATCTCCATTGCCAAATAAAGTTATCTTTATAAAATTAAGTTGTTACCTATGTTAGAAGGGAAATGGGATTGATGTTCGAAAATGTCAGGAATTGCGGCATTGGCCTCCACTGGAAATAGCCCAAACTGAGAAGCAAGTCAGTAAACTCAGTAATTTTTGGTCCGACCATCACAGTCAGCTGATATTCTGATACTCTGTTGTTTACCTTCATATCTGTCAATTATGGCTGGTTTTTAATGCGTCTTTTTTTATTTTGATGTACGACACTTGCAAGCCTTTCGTAGCAAGCAGACTGCAGGAATAGCCGCTGAGATCGCGTTCCGTGAGCGGTCATATTCTGACTTCTTCCTTGTTTCTGCCGTATTTTATAGGTATTTATTTCACTCACTATGCCTCGCAGTAAGCGTAAAGGTATTTTAAGGCTCGAGAAAGGGCTCTCTCTATACAGGGAAAAGCTTGAGCTTTTGTAGGACAGTGGTAGTGGTAGGTGGTGGTGGTGGTGAATGATTATAATTATTATCAAACACCACACCTGCTGATACGATCCCAACGCGGGTCCAAGTCATCAGACAGGCTGTAAAGAGGCTATTAGCAATATGAACAAAAATATTACATCATGATAGAGCCACTGAGGATGAGAGTGAGGGGTTAGTAGTCCTCCAGAAAAACAAATCTTGAAAACTTTGTGAAATGTATAGGCAAGTGTGATGATTGTGATTGTAAGCTCACTCTGCAAAAGACGATAATTTGTATGTGGTTTTGGTCGTCCAATTCAATGAGTGTGAACAGATTGTGTATGAAGATAATATGTCTGAACATGTCCCTGATGAAATGAAGACGAAGAAAGATGTAACAGACATCAATGATACCCTCCTCTTAGGGTACTCCGTAGTGTAGGGGAAGCAAGCTCGATTCACAACCGAGAAGTTCCGGGTTCGATCCCCGGGCGGAGCGGAAACAGTTGGGCCGTTTCCTTAAAACCCGAGCCCCTGTCCACCCAGCAGTGAATGGGTACCGGGTGTTAGCCGGGGGTTTGTGACCCGCCTCCGGGGTGCTGGCTTCGGCCAGCATTATAAGCACTAGCAGACAGCTCTCTCTCCTCCAAGGAGGAGAGAGATAGCTGTCTGGTTACAGTGGAGATCCATCTCAGCTACGTCGATAACTGACGAAATTCTTCAAACAAACAAACAAACCCTAGTCCTATTTGTTTATGTTTGTGTTTCAGATACATACATATATTTATGGAACTTTAATGTTCTTGTCTTTCAAAGAGAGGCAAAAAGGGGAACAGGAAACAAAAATTTGAGCAAAAACGACCTGTAAATAACTGAAAAAAGTGTTATAGTAACTCCAAAACTTTAGGCGGCGTTTTTTTCTTCTTCTTTTTTTACATCACAAAGGACTGACGAAGGACACAACAAAAAGAGGTAACACAAAGCCCGCATAGTTGCTAGTCCCTATAAGGAAGACAGTAAGAGAATAAAGAAAGGGGGGGGGTGCCAATTTAGTTCGGGAGTCACTTTGTTCTCGAAAAACATTAAGTCGTAGGAAGGTTGAAAAATATAAATAGGAAGAGAGTTCCAGAGTTTACCAGTGCAAGGGATGAAAGAGTAAATAAACTGATTAACTCTTGCAATAGGGAGATGGACAGAATAGGGATGAGAATGAGTAGAAAGTCTTGTGATGCGAGGCCGCGGAAAGGGGGAGGCATGCAGTTACAAGTTGAGAAGAGCAGTGAGCATAAAAATAACGGTAGAAGATAGCAAGAGAAGCAACATTGCGGCGGTGATATAAAGATTGAAGACAGCCAGTCAGAGGAGGGGAGTTGATGAGACGAAAAGCTTTTGAATCAGCCCTGTTTAGGAGAGCTGTATGAGTGGATCCTCCCCAAACATGTGAGACATACTCCATACATGGGTGGATAAGGCCTCTATAGAGAGCAAGCAATTGGGAAGGAGAAAAAAAAGGACGCAGACGCCACAGGACACCTAGCTTCTAAGAAGCTGTTTTAGCAAAAGATGAAATGTGAGATTTCCAGTTCAGATTTTTAGTAAAGTTCAGATTTGTTAGCAAAGATGCACGCTGGGTACTGTGGTAAGTAGTATGGCACTGTGCCCGCCAAGAATGTTCGCCAAGTCCAAGAATGTTCATTGTAGGAGAATGTGATAGTTGCGTGTCGTTGAAGAAGAGGGGATAGTTATCTGGTAGATTTTGTCAAGTAGATAGGTGAAGAAATTGGATTTTTGAGGCATTGAATAAAACAAGGTTTGCTTTTCCCAAATCAGAAATTATAGAAAGATCAGAAGTTAGGCGCTCGGTAGCATCTTTCCGTGAATCACTTAGTTCCTGTTGGGTTGGACGTCTAATAAACGACGTCGAAAAATGCAGGATAGAATCATCAGCGTAGGAGTGGACAGGGCTTTGAGTTAGACTTAGATTCATTAATGAATAATAGAATGAGAGTGGGTGATAGGACAGAATCCTGGGGAGCACCACTATTGATAGATTTAGGAGAAGAACAATGTCCGTCTACAGTAGCTGCAATATAACGGTTTGAAAGGAAACTTAAGATGAAGTTACAGAGAAGATGATATAAACCGAATTAAGGTAGTTTGGAGATTAAAGATTTGTGCCAGACTCTATCAAAAGCTTTTGATATGTCAAGGGCAACAGCAATAGTTTCACCAAAGCCCCTAAAGGAGGATGACCAAGATTCAGTTATGGAAGCTAGAAAATCGCCATTAGATCGCCTTTTACGGAAACCGTACTGACGATCAGATAGAGGATTGTGAGCAGAAATATGCTTAAGAATCTTCTTATTAAGTATAGATGCAAAAGCCTTAGAATGGCAGGAAGTCATAGCTATATGACGGCAGTTTGAAGGATTAGAACGGTCACCCTTTTTAGGAACAGGTCGGATGTGAGCAAACTTCCAGCAAGAAGGAACGGTGGAAGTAGATAGACAAAGACAGAAAAGTTTGACCAGGCAAGATGCAAGCTCAGAACCACAGTTTTTGAGAACAATAGGAGGGACTCCGTCAGGACCGTAAGCCTTCCGAGGATCTAGGCCAGTAAGGGCAAAGACAACATCATTACGAAGGATTTTAATTTCAGGCATAATATAGTCAGAGGGTGGAGGCAAAAGGAGGAACAAGCCCATCATTAACCAGAATGACATTTTTAGCAAAGGTTTGAGCGAAGAGTTCAGCTTTAGAAATAGATGAGACAGCTGTGGAGCCATCTGGGTGAAGCATAGGAGGGAAAGATTTAGAAGAAAAATTGTTAGATATGTTATTAGCTAGATGCCAGAAGTCACGAGAGGAATTCGATTCAGAGTTTCAGGAACAAATGTTTATTTTTTAATTCTAAGCAACATAACTAATTTAGTTTTTATAATAAATTGATTATATAAAACTACCATAAAAGCCTATTTAGACATAATTTTTGTTTAGGAAAAATTTGGAGATCTGGAGTCTATTTGATCTTATTAACTTACAAAATGTAAATATTTTCAAAAATATACTTATAACGTCAGACATGAAATGTGTATTCTAAATCTTTATAATTTTTTTTTTTCCATATACATATATAAAATATATATATATTTTATATATATTATATATATATATATATATATATATATTTTAATTATATATATATATATTATATAATATATATATATATATATATATAAATTTTATATATATATTTTAATATATATATATATATATATATATATATACATATATAATAAATATTAACTCATCAACGTTATTTTGACTCCACTTTTATTGAAAAATAAATTATATAAAATCTCAGACATTGGCTGATACACTTTCTATACATTTCTAAGATTGTAAAGAAGATTTCCTGAAAGGTTCGTTAAAATCCATCAACAAATATGGGACCCCACAGATTCTCCCTTTAAACATAGCGTAGATAAAATCAAATGACTATTTAAATAGCTAAATAAGAGGATTCATAAAGTAAGTTAGAGAGTTAGGGCCTAGTTTTAATTACAGCTCTTGCATGAACGGACAAAAATGACGGGTGGAAGACAGCAGGCAAGATAACAACCGGACAACAACAAGCAGAGGTAACGAGGTAACACTAGCCCTAGCAGAAAGAATATTTAAAAACCCCGGCTCAAAGAACCTTTCATATACTAAAGAAAGTATTTATATATCGTGATGATATGATATTAAATTAGTAAATGACGACTATCAGACGTAAAAAACCATAGCCCACATGTTGGAAGACATCGTAGAGACGAAGGTGTCAAAAGCTGGTATGGGAAGGTAACATTAACTCGAGGGAAAACAAAGGCAGCTAAAGACAAAAAGGGAAAACAGATAAAGGTGCTGCCGTGGTCGGCAACCGGGTACATGTGAAGAGGGGGATGAAATACGTCTCTTCAGACGTACACAATAACAGTAAAACGTGATTACTCACTGCAATACGTACACTTAAGACTGAGACAGAGTGATCATATAACACCATTTTTGTACAAAATAAAATGTTTGTAGCAACAATAGACCCAACATCATTATACCATATGTAAATAATCATATTTTCAATTTTTTTTATATATATATTACTTGCTTAAATGTTATTGTTCTATTTAAGGTTTTCGTGGCGTTTCTGTGGGTCTACGTGATGATCGTGACGGAGGCGTACAGCGCTAACTTGACGGCTTTTTTGACTGTTGAAAGAGATCCGGAAGGCATTAACACTATAAAGGAACTATACGAGTCCACCAAGCCTATTTACGGTCAGGGACCTTTCTTTGGAAATAACTTGGGTGCTGCGAAAAATGAGTATGCTAGGGTATGTAGTGTTTATTTTGCATTAAATTTTAGCATCATATATTGTTAAAGTTAATAAGAGAAAGTTATAACTTGCATAACTTAGTAGGTTATGCTGTATCAAATAAGCAATAATCGAGTTTAGCTTCTCACATCTTACCAATCATCGCTGCAGTCTTAATCATACATCTCCTTCATATTATCCTCCTCATCTTCCTCTCTCTCGTCCCCATGAATTGCAAAAATATTTGTATTTATTGTTCTAACAGTTGATGACAGACTGATAATGTAACACAATAATTTACCGTTGTTCAGAAATTATCAAACCGGTTCATTCCACTACCTGATCTGGAGACCATCGTAGATTACATCCTTAGTGGTCAAGGAGTCTACATCGCCTCAATCAATAACCTCATATATACCATATCACTGCACACCTCCCCGCAGGGAAGCCCTACCTTAAGGGTGATCAAGGTTAGTAGCAAATGTATTATTATCAATGACATAGGTTAAAATAAAATAATTCCTTGAAAAGCGACAACTATGTAATGTAGAAAATATGTTTTGATATGAGAGAGACTTATGAATATTATTTTATATACCACTGTTGAAATCCTAATATACATGTGCAAGCATTTTGATTGAGATACTCAATTGATTCAACTAGCCTCTATTACTCCTAGTTCTCCAGTTTGATTTGAGTGCTACCACAGAGCGTTGCACATACTCTACGAAACTATGTAGTGTATGAAATCCAGGGAAATAATTATGCTTGAATATATTTTTGGTTTATTGCGTTACACACAAACAAATCGGCACTGGCGAATAAAAAAAATATATACTTAACGTTTTAAACAAGAACTTGCCAGAACTTTCCTCTGTACCAAGTTCTTCCTAACACGTTATAAATCTTATATGGGTACTCAGATTCGTTAACGAAACATGTTGAACATTAGAACAAAAATAGTATCATGGCTTTCAAGCAAAAGAGGAAGCACGAGGCGCCGGTCCTTCTTTAACTAACACTGTCGATTAATTTTCGTCTAATACAGGATCTTGGCCGTGAGTGTCTATAGTTTTGAAGCTCCACGGTGTGGGTGGGAGATGGAAGTATGGAATGCGACCACTAAAACAACTTTTGAGGTTAGAGCAACCTTTAACTGCTTCCCAATTCCACTTTAACTAAGGACAACTTAAGAGGCTATATTGTGCTATGGCAAGCTGAAGTCACTGGTCAGGACTCCTCGTGCGGCGATTTGGATGTGAAAGGATATACGAATATAGTGTGCATACACATGATTGTGGTCATCTGGACACTGGAATGTGATGTGCAGGAGGTTGGGAGGCACATTGACTCGTACTGCTTTCCGGCAAGTTCAAACTATGCCCGCAAATGGCAAACCGGGGAAACATTTACATATGGGGATATATGTTAAGACTATCAAATCAGCTTTTATCAATTTTACTTACCAATAAGCAAATTTTCGGTAGATTTTCTGAAGAACTGATCGAAATTTCAGGAAATAATGGCAAATTCAATGAATATTTAGTGATTTCTGGTAGAAATTGAAAATAACATCCCTAGATATAGCAACCTTTTGGCAGGTCTGGCAACACTAACAAGTGAGCTGGTGGGAAAGATGCCATTCACTTAGTTGGAAGCAAAATTTGGCAGGATAATATAATAGTTTATTAATTAGCTCTCAAGTTGCGATCATTTGAAATTGGGTATTTCCTTGAGATGAATGATAAATATCTCTTGTTGCAACAATTTATGATTGATAGGGGTGATGCTAAAATATTTCATGTTAAGATGTTTACTGCGGGGTGATGTACTGGCGGGAAAATTTGCGTGACGAAATCACTCCTCATTCCTTTCACATACTGTAAGAACAATAATTATTATGAATGATATAACATGATGCTGGTTTTGTTTTTCTCTTGCTTACATGAAAATGTTCTAAGTGGGACGAGCATGATAATAGTTTTTACATAAAAAAGGAAACATTTATAATTTATAAGGAAAATAATAAATAATATAGATATCAGAGCACAAAAACTATTTTTTCAAAGTTCGATTTTCATAAAACTGGTGGGCCAAATGAGAAAACCTTTCGAAACAAAAGTTATAGAGCATATTCTCTTCTTTCATAATATATATATACATATTTGAACTTATATTAAAAATTAACAAGATATACATGTACATATATCGAAAACCCACATGACAAAACGCCAGACATGAAAAAGGAAAGAGTATACCTGTAGTTATATACGGTATATCTATTTTTTTCTGAAGAAGAGAACAGCCTAAAGTAACAAGTATTTTACTGAATATTGTTGAACATTATTGCCTAACTGTAAATATTCGTGACTTGTTGTTATATTCAGAAACTAAGTCACAGGGGATAAAACACATATATGAGAAACGATTGTTAAAAATGAAACCTTTTTATACAGAATCAAACACACTACCTGTAATAAAAATGGACAACCATACCAGTACATACTAATAACATGTATAAGACAAACATCTGTTTTATAAACCACTGTTGAAATCGTAATATACATGTGCAAGCATTTTGATTGAGATACTCAATTGATTCAACTAGCCTCTATTACTCCTAGTTCTCCAGTTTGATTTGAGTGCTACCACAGAGCGTTGCACATACTCTACGAAACTATGTAGTGTATGAAATCCAGGGAAATAATTATGCTTGAATATATTTTTGGTTTATTGCGTTACACACAAACAAATCGGCACTGGCGAATAAAAAAAATATATACTTAACGTTTTAAACAAGAACTTGCCAGAACTTTCCTCTGTACCAAGTTCTTCCTAACACGTTATAAATCTTATATGGGTACTCAGATTCGTTAACGAAACATGTTGAACATTAGAACAAAAATAGTATCATGGCTTTCAAGCAAAAGAGGAAGCACGAGGCGCCGGTCCTTCTTTAACTAACACTGTCGATTAATTTTCGTCTAATACAGGATCTTGGCCGTGAGTGTCTATAGTTTTGAAGCTCCACGGTGTGGGTGGGAGATGGAAGTATGGAATGCGACCACTAAAACAACTTTTGAGGTTAGAGCAACCTTTAACTGCTTCCCAATTCCACTTTAACTAAGGACAACTTAAGAGGCTATATTGTGCTATGGCAAGCTGAAGTCACTGGTCAGGACTCCTCGTGCGGCGATTTGGATGTGAAAGGATATACGAATATAGTGTGCATACACATGATTGTGGTCATCTGGACACTGGAATGTGATGTGCAGGAGGTTGGGAGGCACATTGACTCGTACTGCTTTCCGGCAAGTTCAAACTATGCCCGCAAATGGCAAACCGGGGAAACATTTACATATGGGATATATGTTAAGACTATCAAATCAGCTTTTATCAATTTTACTTACCAATAAGCAAATTTTCGGTAGATTTTCTGAAGAACTGATCGAAATTTCAGGAAATAATGGCAAATTCAATGAATATTTAGTGATTTCTGGTAGAAATTGAAAATAACATCCCTAGATATAGCAACCTTTTGGCAGGTCTGGCAACACTAACAAGTGAGCTGGTGGGAAAGATGCCATTCACTTAGTTGGAAGCAAAATTTGGCAGGATAATATAATAGTTTATTAATTAGCTCTCTAGTTGCGATCATTTGAAATTGGGTATTTCCTTGAGATGAATGATAAATATCTCTTGTTGCAACAATTTATGATTGATAGGGGTGATGCTAAAATATTTCATGTTAAGATGTTTACTGCGGGGTGATGTACTGGCGGGAAAATTTGCGTGACGAAATCACTCCTCATTCCTTTCACATACTGTAAGAACAATAATTATTATGAATGATATAACATGATGCTGGTTTTGTTTTTCTCTTGCTTACATGAAAATGTTCTAAGTGGGACGAGCATGATATTAGTTTTTACATAAAAAAGGAAACATTTATAATTTATAAGGAAAATAATAAATAATATAGATATCAGAGCACAAAAACTATTTTTTCAAAGTTCGATTTTCATAAAACTGGTGGGCCAAATGAGAAAACCTTTCGAAACAAAAGTTATAGAGCATATTCTCTTCTTTCATAATATATATATACATATTTGAACTTATATTAAAAATTAACAAGATATACTTGTACATATATCGAAAAGAAAACCCACATGACAAAACGCCAGACATGAAAAAGGAAAGAGTATACCTGTAGTTATATACGGTATATCTATTTTTTTCTGAAGAAGAGAACAGCCTAAAGTAACAAGTATTTTACTGAATATTGTTGAACATTATTGCCTAACTGTAAATATTCGTGACTTATTGTTATATTCAGAAACTAAGTCACAGTGGATAAAACACACATATGAGAAACGATTGTTAACAATTAAACCTTTTTATACAGAATCAAACACACTACCTGTAATAAAAATGGACAACCATACCAGTACATACTAATAACATGTATAAGACAAACATCTGTTTTATAAACACCCCCCCCCCCCCCACCCACCCCCCACCCACCCACCCACCCACCCACCCACCCACCCACCCACCCACCCACCCACCACCCACCCACCCACCCACCCACCCACCCACCCACCCACCCACCACCCACCCACACACACACACACACACACACACACACACACACACACACACACACACACACACACACACACACACACACACCAAAACACACACACACTCTCCGTAGTGTAAGGGTTAGCACGCTCGGCTCACAACCGAGAAGTCCCGGATTCGATCCCCGGGCGGAGCGAAGACAGACGGGCGGTCTTCTTAAAACCCGAGCCACTGTCCACCCAGCAGTGAATGGGTACCGGGTGTTAGCCGGGGGCTTGTGACCCGCCTCCCGGGGTGGTGGCTTCCCACAACACTAAAGATGAATGAGAAAAATAAATGTTGATATGGAGACGGGGCCATACGACCGTTGCTCTGGCACTGTAAAATACAACTAGATGAATACACACACACACACACACACACACACACACACACACACACACACATCAAAATATCAAGTCCATGATATCAGTGTCTTCTTCCGTATCACCCTCAATTGGTAATGAATTTTCGCTGTGAACAACACGGCACTGGCCACACATGGACGAGCAAGATAAACCAGCTCTCTGACATTCACAGTGGTGGCGAGATCCCTTGCGACAGTTACAGCTCACTTAATGTAATAGGTCATCTGGAGCTGGAGGTTTGGTTGCAAGGGTTGGTTTCAGTTCTCTTCTAATGCTCGCCTCCCATCTCCATTTCACTGGAGAGAGATACTTGCCACGCCAGTTTTATACTTGCAAGAACACTCTCAGAGAGTGTAGACGAGCTGCATCACTTGTTGTTGGCAAGGTGGATAGCTGAAACTGAGATTTAACAGACATCTTTGCTATTGTTCTCTTGTATGCATAAAAGCGATATTTATCCAAGGAATGAGTCTTGTGAGCTCCATAAAGAGCAAGGATGAAAACTTCACCAGCTTTAGCCACTTCATCTGTAGAGGCTTCTGGGTTATTAAACACAGACACTGTGTTGCACATGTCTTTGATGTTCTACAGGATGGTAAATGTTTTTCCTTTTCCTTTCCCAAACATAGCTGATGTTGTGTTGCACCCTGAACTGATCCTGTTCCTGCGTGCAGGAACAATAGATGTAGGCGGAGATGTCCCAGATTTCCTTGAAGTTTACTAATATTATACGTTTTGCTGGGTTTATGGTCTTTGTCAGGCTTAAAAAAAAGTATTTTGGTAGATAACTTTGAAAGTGAAACAAGAAGTACAAGCAAGTTTGTGTCCTCACCCACTACTGCTACCTTATGTCCTGTATCAAAGACTACTGTATACAGTAGTCTTTGCCTGTATCTTCTAGTGACCAAGCAGTTTGAACAATGGAAGTATGTGCATCATCATTGGCAATTATAACTGTAATACCAGTAGCCTGACAGTGTTTCTGCAGCTTACTGATCAGCTGTGTCTTGTTATGACTATTGCTGTGGAAATCTGTCTGCGATAAGGTTGTGTAAAATTCTTCCTCCACTGCAACTTCAACAGAGCATTGTTTGGATGCTCTACGATTTTGTTCCCGAGTTTCTATCATTGGTTCTGCTGGATAGCCATCAAACACCACTGCTGCGTTTTTGCCATAATGCTTGAGTACATATTCTGTGTAGGTGTGAAAAATATCTTGTTACACTGCAGGACTCGGCCACACTAATTAATGAAGAAGATTACCACCATCAACGGCATACTGGCATCCATGTGAAACTGTGCTTTCCCAGGGTCCACAGGCTTCCATCAAAGTTGCTGTGCTGCTTTGTTTCCTTTCCTCTTGGAAATCTCATCGAAGAGCGAAGGAGGCTTAGGGCCACCTTATAGCTCATAAAACTGGCGAACTGGTCATCGTCTTTCATTACACATATTATTATGTTGAATAACTGTTGATAATTCACTGCAATAATGTTGCCACGAACTTTAAGGCCACAGCTCATCACCGGTATTGACTGTACTTTGTTCTTTGTTTTCAAGTGTATGGCAGAGTAGACGGGTAAATATATGAAAAATAACCACCTAACCCCAAAACAATTGATACAAAATGTTTTATAACGGATTCTACTACATCTGAATATGTTTAATAACATACTATAAATCTAGCGAAATCCTGCTTCCAGAAATATATTGTTTTCAAGATGGCGTCCGACATGGCTACTGGGAGTTTACGGTGGCTGTATCTCAATGGGTATTCAACCTAGAAAGCTGATTTTGGTGTCTAACCCTGAGTTTTAGGGGTCAAGGAATTCAACAAAAGGGGTTAAATTGTCAGTCAAATGTCAAATGTCAAATGACAATGTCATTAATGACATTATCAAATGTCAAAAGACCTTACACACTGTGTTAGCATCAGAGACACTTGGTAAAATATACGGGAACTGCGAACTGCGAGAGCTGAGTGAACTAAGAACTGCGGGCAAAGAAGATGGAACTGAGTGCTCGGTCCAAGACAAGTTAACTGTGGCTGAATTACCAAGGCATGGTAAAGGTTGCTAAGTCACTGATAAATGCTGATCGAACAGGTTCGTGGGTGATACACCTTCGAACTGTTTTTGACTGTTTGCCGATATTTGCTGCAGCTGGGCATTACAATTTCCTGAAGTCAGCATATTCATATGTCCAAGACATGGGTAATCTTCACATCAATCCCCCATAAGTATTCAAGAAATTCGAACAAGGTGTTCATGTCATCCGTCGCAGCAGCAAGTTTTGGGCAGGACTCAGTGGGGATCTAGTCATCGAGACGACACTGATGAGGTCATTAAAGACCAGTGGCGGTATGACACATGGAAGTGGAATGTCTGAAAATCAGAGGGCCTTCTGGACCATGTCAATCCCAATTACAGCTGAGTACAACATCGCAATGCAAGAGTTCACAAACCTGTCATACATGACATCTGAACAGCACAAGGATTTGACAAAGGCAAGGATGAAAAGGGATGCTGCTGATCTGGAGGAGATCAGTTCAAAACTTTACATATATTCACCTTTTTCACCAGACTCTTCATTGAGAAATCTTGTCAATGGTGTTGTGGCTGAGGAAGGCGTGACTGTGCATGAATACGAATCTGTTGGATGTGAAATAATGCAGAAAATGATCGAACAAGCCTGCCTTCAAATTATCGTCGCTAGGAAGAATAAAACCATAACACTTGGACAGAAATCTGCTATCAAAGTTGCTCCTGATCGAACCATTGACACTTCTTTTTCAACGTTTCAGGCCGGTATTTACTCAAACTGAGGAACTATCACTGGAAGACATTTTGTGTTACGAGCTCAGCCCTTTCCCTCCTGCCCTTTTTGAAGCCCCAAACATTTTACGAAAAGCTAATAAGCAACAATTAGTGCACACAATAACTGAAGAAGCAGGAGGTGCAATCCTACAGTTAGAACCAAAAACAGAGCACTATGTCCTTGATTACGGTTCTCTCCTTCACCGAATACCATAGCAGCATGGATAAAGCTTTGGTAAAATAGAACTATCATATGCTGATTTCACCATCCGGCATTATGGTTCAGGTTCGACGGTTGTCTTTGATGGCTATGATGGAGGGCCGACCATTAAGAATAACACACATCAGAGAAGGAGGCACAATATTAATTATGTTATCAGCTTCACTGCTCAGACAATGATCTCTGGTAAGAAGGTGGAGTTCCTGTCAGTAGATGTTAATAAACAGAGACTGATATGCATGATAAGTGATGAACTGAGATAACGTGGTTGTACTGTGATCAACGCATTTGGTGACGCTGATGTCGACATAGTAGAGTCGAGATGTCTCTTCGTCACATCACTACATACGTTGATTGGAGAAGATACTGATCTACTTGTCTTACTTCTTCACTATACACATGGGGATAGTAAGGATCTATATTTCAGATCTGACAAGTCAAAAGAGGATGGCAGTTGTAAAGTTTACGACATCACCCTTCTGAAACAAATCCTTGGGCAAGACATATGTTGTCAATTGATGTTCATCCATGCCATTACTGGATGTGACACGACCTCTCGGATTTTCGGTATCAGCAAAAAGACTGCTTTTCATAAGTTTATAAGAGGAAATACTGTCCTTCAGTTTTGTGCCAAGGCATTCACCACCCCAAATCAAACCACAGAGGTGATCGATGGCCTTGGTTGCCAAGTAATGGCTATCCTCTTTGGTGGTAAATGCACATATTTTCTTGCTACAATGCAATATAAGCAGGCAGGTTGTCTCCGCTTCATCGTTTATAACGCCTGAACGTCTGCCTCCGACTGAAACCGCTACCAAACTCCTCTCTCGCAGGGCATACTATGAGATTCTGGTATGGATGGGAAACGAAATGGGTGTCATAAACTGGGGATGGAGTCTACAAAATAATCAGTTTGCCCCCCTCATGGCAATAATGAATGCTGCTCCAGACAGTCTCTTGAAAGTCATTCACTGCAACTGTTCAACTGCTTGTAAGACAGTCCAATGTTCGTGTAGAAGCCAAGGACTGCCATGCACTAATGTCTGTGGACTGTGCCAGCTAGAAGAATGCAACTAGCCAAACAATAGTATTCTTCCAGAAGAGTCAGAAGATGATGATGAGTTCACCTGAACTGGGGCAATTCAAGCAAACTTTTTTTTGCTTAGAATCCAATTAAAGCCATATTTTCTACTCATTACCTGATGGTAAATCAGGTATATACTATGCATTTTTATTATTTTTTTATATAAATAATCAACCAATGACATTTTAATCCCTTTTGTTGAACTCCTTGACCCCTAAAACCTAGGGTTAGACACCAAAACCACCTTTTTAGGTTGAATACCCATTGAGATACAGCCACTGTAAACACCCAGTAGCCATGTCGGACGCCATCTTGGAAACAATACATTTCTGGAAGCAGGATTTCACTAGACTTTTAGTTTGTTATTAATCATATTCATATGTAATAGAATCCGTTGAAAAACATTTTGTATCACATTTTGGGGGGTTCAACGATATATTGACCCGTCTAGAGAACTTCTGTCCATCTATAGCAGTGGTTCCTAACATTTTTGCATTCGCGACCCCATTCCCAAACTCTTGAAACCCACATGACCCCTGCTATCAGCAGCTTGATTTACGGTTTTTTTCTGTGAAGGAAAGGGAAATACACATATAAAAACTATTGATTCATGCATTCTGTAATTATTTATTAGCAAGCAAAATTATAGCATTAGTTCTACTTTGGCATAATAAAGAAAATATATAGATAAATAAATGTATCTAACCTAATTATATGCGAGCGAAAAATATAAACGAACACAATAATTCCTTCAATAATCTCAACATACACAGTTTTCAACAGCAAGACAACCCTGATAGTGGGATGATTGGAAATTACAGCATTGGTCCAACTTTGGCATAATATAATAAATCAATATTAAGCCACAGAGTGACTCGTTTCGTGCCTCTCACCATATATGAACACAAATTTATGGTAATAATGATCAAAACACGTTTTTTGCACTAAAACAAAAGAAAGAAAAATATAAAAGCACAAGAAATCAAATCAATGAGTTAAACAAATATTTCTCCAAAGCCATTTCTAGCAAGGCTTCGCGACCCCCCTTGCCAGGCCTTCGCGGAACCACTGGTTGGGAAACCCTGATCTATAGCATGCAATATTTTTAAGCCAATGGACTTTGCTGAATCGCAGTTCACTGAATCATCAGCAAAGACCTGTGAAATTATACCTGTTCATAAAGATACTAAACCACTAAATGAATCCTGAAATGGCGAGTGAGATTTCAGCCAGTTCTGCATCACATTTATGTGCTTCTCATCGTAGCTCTGGTGTGATTCTCTTAATTCAGCATGTTGTTGTAGCTCTGTTGTCTGAAGGTTGTAGACCAGCAAATTTATCTACAGCTGCACAAACTTGTGTACTTGCTGGCATCGCTTTTATCCCCTGGGCTAAAGTAATTTCAGTAATACCTTTACCATGTGTCCTCCACAACATTTCATTCCCTTCATCAAATACTGTTCGATGATCATATCATTCTATGTTCCTGACCAGTAATAATTGTTGCGACGCACTGTGAAAAATCCATCTGTGGTAAACTGTTCATATTCTTTCTTTGACATTACACTGAAAAGTTCAGACATTTACTGCAGATAGATATGTGGAAGCATAAAGGCTAAAGTTATGGAAGCTAAATGTGGAAGCATCTCATGTACGCAATACAGGTGCAGATCCCACTTTCCTGTCCGTTCAGCTCGAAGCTTGTTCAGAGCCCTAGGCAATATACGAGGTATTGTTAATACTTCAAGCCTATTATACAGCAGTCCAGAGCTAGAGTAAACTTGAGCAACACTCTGCCTGTCTCTATACCCTACACCTGCAATACTACAAATACTGTATACGTTCTTCATCATTCATACTAAGGTAATTTTCTAGCAAAATTCTTGTACGAGCAGCCTGTGTAAGAAGATGAACTCGTAGGGCACGGTAGTATGCATGACCAGATAGCATATGTCTCACGACGACTTGGCGTAAATTGTTGCCCACAATCCCTCGAGTCCACTTCCACGCATTATATTGCCTACTGCTCCCATAAAGGACATGAGAAGATGGAATCCACCCAAACGGACAACCACTTTTGACAGGGGGCCATCTTTACAAGCTGCAGCAACCATTTCTACTGCTTTCTTTTAGAGGGGTTCGTCAAAAGTAACCGCGCAGAGATATTGTTTCTGGGACTAAGTACTTTCAACTTCAAACAGTAGTGCTGATATGGTTGACAAATTCCCTGGGTCCAAGTTGATGAAAGGAAGGGAAATTATATGGGTTGTTTCATAATTACTGGCTTCCATTGCTGCCTGCATGTAGCCATTCCAGCCAGGGATTATGCTGTTACTTAGTTACCAAATCCATAAGGTATCCACTTGCTGAGCGTTCCTTGCACTTGCTGGCTGAAATGTGCTGCATGAAAAAAAGATGCCTTTGCTGTGATAATCTGCAGTCTTGACATGTTTGTAGGTTTCTTGTATGTCCTTGGGGGAACAGTTCCTCCAGCATTACCTGAACTGCTTACAATCATAATTCTCGGAACTGCAGTGCTGGTTGATACTTGACTTGCAAGTGTCACACATTTCACACCACCCATACAGTGAAATGTTCCAAACCCATCAAGTGTATGAATGTTGAAATATGCGTTGTCAAAGATATACTACGTAAAACTGTCCTTCCATGTATCCACAGTTTCAGTGCTAATTACTGAGTGAAGCCTCTTCGTTTTCTGATGAATGAACTACCACCATGCATAAATTAGCGTTAACTAAATAAATCCGCGACGGCCGCGCGCGCTTTTTTTATTTATTTTATTTATTTACATCTATTACATAATATATATACATATATATACATATACATATGCACATACATACACATACACATAAAACCAGTAATAAATGAGCGGGCATCAGCCCGCCGCTGTAGCCGCAGCCACAGTCAGGTCACAGGTGGGCGGGGCGTGAGGTCGGGCGTATATCAAAAGCGCGGATTCGAAAAAGTGACCGCGTTCGAACCTCACCTATAAACCACTATCAAATGCACGGCAAGGTTAATCCCGTTCACTAGTTATGTCATAAAGTATCATTCGGTGTGTCATAATGGTTCACACGGTGTTTACCGAGACCACCGCGAGTGCCTGTCTCGGTGGTCTCTTTGGGTTTTGTTTGGAGTTAAACAATTGGTTCACAGTTGTTCACAGTGTGTGCACAGTTGTTGGAGCCCACGGTGCCCAGTCAGCCCGGGTGTTTCCATCCTGTGTTGTCATAATTTTCCTCTATGGAGTTTACGATTTCCCGGGCCAAAAAAGCAAGAAGTGTTTGATGCTCGATGGATATATATACAGAGTGGACAGGTACATTGATGGATCGATATCTTTTTTGGAGATGTACCAACAAGAAATGTAAAGGTAGACTTAAAACAGACACCACAATGACTGCCTTTGTTCCGGTACAATTGGAACATAACCATGGCAGGATGAAAGAAACTTGAAGACAGCAACGACGTGCCCAAGGAACGGAAGGCGACTGATGACATGACGGCAAACCTTCTAAACTCATTAGAACGGAACTGCATACATTTTCTGATAATGTGCTAGAATCTGGTGGTCTAAGATCTATAGCACAATCATTATACCGAGAAAGAGGGAAAAAGTGTATCCTGTATTGCCTAAAAACTCGTGAGGAAGTACATCATGCTCTAAATTATATGACTACTACTACGATCAAAGGTTGAAGATTTTTTCCCTTTGGGAAAAAAATCCAGAATCTGGTATGGTTATCATTTCATGTACAACTAATCTTTCATTTCTGGCGAATACTGCTGAGGAGATCTTCGTTGATGGGGCTTTCAAAAGCTGTCCAAAGTTCTTCATCAACTTACACCATACATGGATTTGTAATGGGCATTATATTCCATTAGTGTATGCCCTCTTTCCAGGTCAATCTGAGGAGATTTATAGAAATCTGTGGAAGTGTTTAATTGACATTTGTTTTCCGCAGGAAAATGCAACTGGGGGCCTCAGTGATACATGCAGATTTTGAATTTGCCATGCTCACTGTTCTGAGAGATATATTTCCAACCGCAGTCATCAAAAGTTGCAGAATTCATTTTGGGCAGGCATGGTGGCGAAAAATTCAAACCCTGGGCCCAAGTAGGGATTACAAGACACCAACAGTGACATAGGCCGTGGCTGAAAAATTTTCATTTGGTCTACATTTCATGACCCAAAAGATGTAGAAGATTTCTTCGTCGAGGAATTAAGACAGACGCACCTCAGGATGAGAGATGTACTCGCTTTGGCGGACTATCTGGTTGATAATTATGTAACAGCAGAATCAAAGATATCTCCATTTCTTTGGGCTGAAGTCCCCTCAAATAAAAAGCGTCCAACAATTCCCCGAATCTTTTCTGCTCATTTAATGAAAAATTTTTATAATCCCACCTCTATATTTTTGTTCAAACTGTCAGGTGCATAAAAAAGCCCCAGACTGTATTAATAAGATCAGGAGATCGGTAAAAACCCAAACAAGGGAAAGTGAAAGAGAGGGGACGAGTATCCCAGGCACAATACAAAAAATTTATTTTAGGGGAAATAAACAAAACCAATTATAGAATGTATAGGTACGATTCACAGCAAAACAAAATAAAACTTTGATTTTTTTAACCGATAAAAAAAGGACTATTTAAACATTTTTTAGAAGGATTTAAAAAACGGATGAATAAAGAACGAAAAAAAATACCCTGTTTCAAAATCCGCTTCCACAACGGGGGGAAAAGGGACGAAAACGTCGGGCTAACGGAAGGGGTGAACGACATTAAATAACTGCTACACTCGGACTTTCAATGAGTAAAAAAACCGCAATTGTACCAAATTCAGTCGCGTTTTTGATAAAAAATTTTCCCGCGCTTCAATGATACCCCCGCGCTTTGTAGCCAACCCGCGTTTTCGTAAAACGCCGGTGGGCACCCCCCTTCCTTATTTTCTGGGGGGGGGGGGGGCGGCAGCCCCACCCCCAGCAGCAGGTGCAGTTTATTCTGAAACTGCCATACGAGGGCGGCCCGCGCTTTCCGGGGCCCCGACCACTGTCTGACCGCTCTGTAGGGGGACAGGAAAAGGGGTAGGTGTAGGGGATGGGGGGTCATATGGGAAGTGCCACACCCCGCTCCTAAAAACCCCCCCTCAGCTCCTCCAGGTCACGTACCAAAAAACCCGAAGTGGGTTTGAGAACGCCCTCCTGGGTCGGGACAGTGCGGGGGGGGGTAAGGGCTCGTTTTTTGTTCGTGGCTTGTTTTTGCCGGGCCTGCCTCGAGTTGCACCAGCTGGATACTTTTGCTCGCGGCAGAGGGCAGTGGGGGCCAGTCCCTTGGGCCCCCCTTGGAACGGGTAAGACATCAAGGCCCCGTGGAGTCGTGGCCTCCGGGCCGCTTCATCGGCCGCCCTTTTGCCCGGACCCTATGTGGCGGGGCACCCTTTTTAACCTTACGCGGCGCCCCGCGCGGCAAAACCCTGGTTTGGGGCCCCAGGATGGGGGTGGTGAGCTCCGTGTCCATCGGTGTGGGGGGGCTGCCCTAGGACCGCAGGGCAGGGCTGGATCGGTGTGAATCACCACACCTCCTTTTGTCGGCCCAGGGCGGCTGTAAGCGCGCTCATTCCCACCAGCTCCGTCTGCAGGTTGGGGCAATGGGGCGGGGGCCTCCGGACAGAAAATTTACCGCCCCTAACCCCCAGCACCTGGGCCTCTCTCAGGGCAACGGAGCCGTGGGGAGTAGATAGCGACCGCAAACGCTGTGGGAACATTGGGTGCGCCCCGCCTGCAGGGCGTGCTGCCCCAGCCCTCCCGCGTGCACAACGCCTTCGCGCCGGCATTGGCGATAATCACCTGGGGCGGGCAGAGGGTCCCAAGGTGGGGAGCGACGTAGTTACACGGGGCGGTCAGGTCCGTCCGCAGCAGTGGGTGTGGCCGGGGGGGGGTGGATGGCGGCGTCTGCCACCCCCGCACCAGGGTGTTTCCCGGTGATAGGTCCCCCCTGCTCCTGTGGGAAACCCTGCACAGCCCGTCCCGCCGACAGTCCCTTGCCCGGGGAAAGGATTTTGGCACCCGACAGCCACGACTGTCGAACCCTGGTGGGCTAGGGCACCAAACCTGCCCGCCTGCAGACGGGTGTTTGCCCAGGCGGTGCCCCCCGCAGGGTCTCAAAGCTCGGTCTGAAGGACCCCTTTAAATTTCCCCGGTGAGTGAGCTAACGAACAACACGGGCCGGGTGTAGCACAAGGGCGCGCACAAGGTGCCGTAGAAGAGGCGCAGCACTGAGACGGGCCCCGGCGTGTGTCCCGCATGTCCCCAGACGTTGAGCCCCGGTCTCAGCCCCTCCCTTTGTACGTGGGCCTGGTAGGGGAAATGGAGGCCCCGGGCAAGCCATTCCCAAGGTATGGAAGGCGTGGGTCCCCCCAGCCTAGTCCTGTTCTTAGATTTTCAGACCGGGGGGGGGAGCGGCCTTTAAAAACCTGGGCCGGGCTTCTCAGCCGATATCTTGAGACCCAGCCCGCACTTTCAACTGACCAGGTCAAAGGGTTTCGGTCAGAACCCCGGTCACCCGGCCAGTGACCCCCAGGACCAAGTCGTCGGCGTAGCTGAGAATCCGTGCCCTCCCGGAACGGCAGGGCCCACCAGCTGCTCCACAGGAGGTTGAAAAAGGGTGGGGCTTGGGCCCCCCCCCTCGGCGGCCGTTCTCCACCCCTGAGCTGGGTTTGGCCCCTGGAACCTGAACCCCCGGCGCGGCAGTGCCAGAGGTAACCTCAAACCGGGGAGGAGTCTGCCCCCCACGCCCCCCGCACCAGCGCGGCAGGTGGCTGGGGCGTTTGGCCAGCTCAAACGCCTTCCAGGTCAGGAAGACGGCGACAGCACGGTTGTCGTTTGGGGCCCGGAGGGGCCCTGACGCTGTTGGGGGGTGCCCCCCCCCGTGGTGAAGCCGAAGATGTGTGGGTGGAGGGCTCCCAGGGCCACAGGGGGCGGGGCAGCACCCCCCTCCCGTTTGGCCGGCCCGCTCTCGGGAGATTGGGCGTGGTTGTGGGTTCCCCGGCTTAGGGAGGGCTGGAGTCGGGCCCCCTTCCCCGCCGAGGGCAAGCGGGCCCGCAGCCCGGAGGGGTTTAGCGGGCTTCTCTCTCTCTCTCTCTTCCCTCTCTCCTCTCTCTCTCTCTCCTGCTCTCGCTCCACTCTCACTTCACTCCACTCTCCTTCATCTCGCTCCGCTCTCGCTCTCGCTCTCGCTCTCGCTTCTTTTGCTCTCTACAATATAATATATAATATATATTATATATAATTTATATTATATATAATATATATATATTAATATTATATAATATTATATATATATATTATTAATATATATATATAAAATATATATTAAATATATATATTATAATTATTTTATCCTAACTGGCAAAGAGCGAAAAAAAAAACGAACAAATATTCCCTTCAAATTCCTCCGATATAATATCTATAAAAATATATATATAAAAATATAAAAAAAAAAAAAAAAAAAAAAAAAAAAAAATTTTTTTTTTTTTTTTTTTTTTTTTTTTTTTTTTTTTTTTTTTTTTTTTTTTTTTTTTTTTTTTTTTTTTTTTTTTTTTTTTTTTTTTTTTTTTTTTTTTATATAATATATATATAAAAATTTAATTTTATTATATATTTTAATTTTTATTTTATAATATATATTTTTTTTTATTATAATTATTTATATTTTAAAATTTTATTTATATTTTTATATATTTAAAATTTATTTTTTATATATAAAAATTTTATATATTTTTTATTTTTTTTAAATATTATATATATTTTTTATAATATATTTATAATTTGTATTAATACTATATATAATATAAAAAATTAAAAAATTATCTATTTTTAAAAATATATATTTTTATATAAAATTTTATTATATAATATATTATATATATTATATTATATTTATATATATATATTTATATATTTTTATTATATAATTTTATTTAATATATTTTATTAATCTTATTAATATATTTTATATATTATATATTTATTTTAAAATTTTTATTTCTATATATTCTATATATTATTTTATATTTTTTATTATATTTTATTTATATTATATTTATATATATATATTTATATAATATTTTTCTATATATTTATTTTTTATATATATTTATATTTTAAAAATTTATTTATATTATTTTATATATATATATATATATTTTTTAATATTATATTTTTATTTTATATATATATTATATATATATTTATATATATATATATATATATTTATTATATATATATATATATAATTTATATATATATTTTTATTATTTATAATTTTTTTATATTTATATATTTAATTTATATATATATTTATATATATATATATTTATATATATTTTAATATATAATTATTTCTTTTATTATTATATTTATATATATATTTTAAAAAATTTATATATATATTTTTTTTATATATAATATATTATATTTTATATAATATATTTTTTATATTTTATATATTTATATATTTTAAAAATATATATAATTTTAATATATAATTCTATATATTTAATATATATTATATAATATTTTATATATATATTTTATATTTATATTATATTTTATATTTTATATATTATAATATATATTTATTTATATAATATTTTTTTATTTTATATATATTTATATATTTATATATATATATAATAATAAGAGAGAGAGGAGAAGGGAGAGAGAAGAAGAGAGGGGGGAGAGAGGAGAGAGGAGAGAGAGAGAAGAAGAGAGAAAAGAGAGAGAGAGAGAAGAGCCCCCCAAAATTTTGGGAAAAATCTGTGGAAAACCGAAACAAAACACGAACACTCTAGATTACTGGGGAATTTACAATATCGCAAGTGTTTGCTGAATGGGTCTTCCCCATGTGGCGGGGGGTACGGGGAAAGTTTACCTTTTTACCTCTAAAGGTTTGCTGATCCACCCCTATGATGTTTTCTTCCTCTTGACTGCAAAACACTCCATTACGTAGGGGCAACATATGCCGAAAAAACTGAACGTCTTATTTTCGATCAATACAACAAAATATCAATGCCTGATCTTTTTTTTGGGAAATAAAAAGAAGGAATGTTGCTTCGATGTTTCACTTCAAAATGCCAATTCTGTTTTTTTGGGAAAAATTCCAACACTTTGGACCCACTGAAATCAGACTGACACTGGGATGTTCACAGCACTTAAGGGTCTCATCTTTTATAAATGACTGCAGCGTTGTTTATTTTTGGTTTGGGAAACACCCCGGGAAAAAGCCTACTGAGGGAAAATTTGTCTAAAGGCCGGGTAAAGAGTTTTTTAGACCCTTCAATTTACTAGAGCAAGATTTCGTTCCTGTTATGATGGTAAATGGAAATAAAGCGTCATTCCCCAAACACAATCTTTGAAAATTTTTTGTGTTGGACTTATTAGGACAACATTTTGGGAAGCAAATCCCGCCATGGAACTAGTACCATCTGTTGTTCAGGGCCCAAATGATGGGGTTTGACAACGCCATATAATCCCCATTCACTAAGCAATGTTCTTGGGAACCCAAAGGTTTCCCCATATATAATTAATCCCCAAATTTGGGATTTTTGGGTCTTTTCTTTGTCCCGTTACGGTATATGGGCAAACATTCATCTGTCCCCGTATTTAAATCACTTTAAAATGAGTTTAAAACTTGTCGCGTGTGTTTCTGCTATGCTATGGGGACGCCATTGCCTTGTTAGTATTGTCACCTATGACGGTGGGGATTACTGAATTCTGTCGGATTTCTGGCACTGTAGAGAAAAAGGGTTATTGTCACTAAAATGCGGTCTTGCGAATACCTAAACGATCTTCCCCATCGTGAGAAAACTCAAAACCTCAACGTGCAGTAAAGCCAAACACCATTTTGAAGAGATCTCGTTTGGGATTGCTGTGTTAATGGGTCACGGGAATTCGTGATGAGCTATAAATTCTTACCCTGTTCATCCGCTTCAAACGTTTTTTTGGTTTTCAGTGTTTGCTGTTTGACGGGTACCTGTCCATGGTATGTAAAATTTTTTCTGACTTGGTTGACGAGTTTAAATTCTTGAATCAGAGAAAAACATCTTCTCATTTTTGAGGATTCAAAGCCCCATTTTTTTCATCCTTTTTCGGGTCTCCTTCCACAGATCAAAGGTAAAAAGAGTAAGGTTTACCTGAGACGGGGAAAACCCAAAACCTCCTCAGTACTGTTCTCTCCTCAAAATTGCTCGCTCCACCCGTACTCCCCCACCCCCTTCCATATTTGCTGTTGTATAGATGCTCCGGGCAACACCCAAACGTATAGATTTTGAATTCTTCCATTTCTGATTTTTTAAAGCGAAAGATAAACATCAGAATCTCATCATCTCAAAAAAGACTAAAATATTTCGCCATTAAATACCTGAATTTGTTACCCTTTAAAACTTTTCTGAAACGTAGTTAGGGTTTTTTGGTTTGATTCTATAAGGCATAGCTTGTTCACATTCTTGGAAAAGTGAAAATGGGTCTTCAAAATCCCCCAGTTACATTACATCTTCGGGCCAGAACACCATACACAGGCTGATAATATGATCTTCGTGAGTGCTTCATAATCAAGCGCAGACATAAATGCTTCTCTTGTGTGGTTTGCCTCTTTAAAGGCCCGTTTTAAAAGAACCCTTTTGCGATTACTCCAGCCATGCGAAACATCTGACAAAACCCGCCATGGAAGCGTTTGTCGATGCTAGATAATGGCAATGGATGTGAAAAGGTCCCCTACAAGGGAAGATGATGAAAATTGGTCGGGTGTTCATACCCATCTGGACAATAGTTGTGTACACAGGTTTGATCACCAACAGCTGTTGAATGGCATGTTCTTGGCTATGGGTAAAGACTAATCTCTTCATCCTTTATGAACCACGATTTTGTGGGGATTTGGGGAAAGCAGGAATAATGGGTCTGCCTTTACCACTGAAGGCTGACGGCTTGGGGAAACCCGGGCCCCACGGTTTTTTCAGAAAACTTTTGGGCTTCTATTTTCCCTCAAAACCGTGCCAAAAAGAATAAGGTTTTTTTTAAAAGTGCGTATTTGTGTCTATGGGGCGTCTATATTTGGGTGCTATCTTTTCTTGTGTACCACGTTGAACTGTTTTTTTATGGCTGTACAAAAGTTGAGAACACACAGGGGTTTTATATCGTCGGGGTGTGGAAAGCCAAAATTGACGTAAAAGCAAATCTCCACCAAATCTTTTGGTGGACAAAAATGCATTGGGTTTGATGAATTTTTCTCCTCAGAGTATGTCTTTGAATCATATTGCCAAAAAGCTGTACCCGGTTGGTCCATGGCAAACTCTCGGGGCTGCTCTATTTGTTTTTGATTCAAACTTGGCCCCCCTCTAAGATTCAGAACATCCTTGATGATTCCAAGAGAAAACTATCTCAAGTCATTATTTCTCGACTTTGAGTCAGGCCATGTACGTCCTGCCCGCTTCACCTTGAATAATGTTGGTTTTCCCCCTTTGTATGAAGTTTCAGAGATGTCAGGGCCCGAACGGGGGTCTTTTGGGCTTTACCGCCCTTTTCTTCTTCAAAAATTAAAATCTTAAAGAGCTGTCCGAGTCCTTCGAGTCCCCCAAAATTTATCGACAGAGGGGCCATGGGCTCATTTGTGCCCGTGATGCATGTGCATTTCCCTTTGCTACGGTCCAATCAGTGGGGGTTAGTTACACCCCAGCAGTTGAAAGCACTTCGCATAAAATACCCCCCGAAAAGGGATCATAACCCAAAGCCGTGGTTCTTTTGGACGTTCATGAAACCTATGCGATCTGAAATTCTTCCGTTCATAGTTTTGATGGTGCATGATTTCCCCACTCCAAAATTCATTCCAAAATTACCAATCTGAATATAAACTTGAAGAAGGCTCTGTAATTGCGAAGTTCAGCTCTCCAGCACAACTTTCGAATATGTTTGAACCACATCCTTTTACTTTTGATACATGACAGCTCGAGAGGATTGGAATCCTTTTCCCCTATCTGAGGTGCTGATATGTACTTTTACCCAACTTTCGGTGATACGATTCAAATGCAAAAGGGGCTACGTTACTCAATAAAGGGGCAAAAGCCGTTCTCTCATGGTAAAGGGCTTCTAAATACACGTGTGGCTTTGAAGGCTACCTGCTTCAGGTGTTGCATGTATCCACTTTTCCCTTCCCCGATTTTTGGTCTTCGTTTCAACACCCTAGCTGTTCTTTTATGACTAAACCGTGATCGACGTGTTTGTTTTTGTACCAGTTTTTAAATTGGCCACTTGACAGGGGGCGTTTGTCTGGCCCCGCAGTTCCTACATTTTTGCAGGCTTTTTTCTTTTCGACTCGGGTTGCTTCAGTTTTTTTCTATGAACAAGTTCAGCTTTACAATTTGTGGAAATACACCCATTTTGTCCATTTTCCCCGACAACTTTTATCAAAATTGAAAACCAAAAAAATCCAGCCCTACCCCTTCTTTGCATCTCCTTAAGATTGTTCCCGGCATCTAGGTTTGTGTTGTCGATCTTCACCATCAAGAGACACAAAATACAGGAAAACCAAAAACTTTAATTTCACTCCTCCGCATTCGACTTTTGTGTGGCTCGGGGGGGGGTCTTCCATCTGTAAACAAAAGGGCATGTTTTTTAAAAGTAAAAATGGCAATCCTAAATTAATAAATTTTAACTGTAAATCAATGATATAATGCTTTAACGATTTTGACGATTTTTGACTTTTTTGTTTCATTTTTTAATAAATTTTCAATTTCAATGACTTTTGTTTAAAATCCCCCTATGATTCTTTATTGCTTTCCTTTACCTAAAAAAAATACATTTAACCCAAAACATATTAATGCTATTAAATAATTGTTAAAAGATCTACCCAACCACCCTCTCCTATTTGGGGAGAGTGGTGTTTTTCCCCCTCCCTTTTGAGGAGGTATTGGTTCGCTCACATAAGGGGTGCTAGGGATTTTTATATTATTTTAATGGAATGGGTAAAAATTAAGGTCATTTAAATAAAGATAAAAATACTGGGCTATTATAAATGCTTTCCACGTTTACCATTTGCACCTGAAATAATTTGCACCCCTTTAAATTTTAAAAAAGGTGGTCATCGGCCCCGGGTTTGTATTCTCGCCACCTGAAATTTGACACGTGGGGAGGACCAGCAGTCGATGCCCCCGCCCCCCGGGGAGGTTTTTCATTCCAGCACTCACGGGTTAAATCTTTCTCTGATTTACGAAAAACGTACTACTTTTATTTTGTACATATAAGTGAAAAAACAATAGACGTGTTAAAATACACCACTGATTTTATCCGCCGATCAAGATAAATTTGGGGTGAAAACCTCCTGACGCCCCAAACAAAACACACCGCTTCCCCTCCCCTCGCCCTTCATTCCGGGCCCGGATTCCGCGCTGACCCCCCCTTCGAATAACCAAAGGGATTGCGTATTGGGTTATACCCACAACCATTCACCCCACATCCACCAAAAGTATCCATTTAAAATTTACTAGTTGGGGTTTTGTGTCGGGATGAGATAGACGATGGGTTTTGTATAGGAAAGACCTCAAATAAATATATGTTTGTGACATAAAATTTCCACATGAGTGATGACAAATCTAGTTTTGCACGCCGGTCATCTTGGATTTTGCCTCCTGGCGCAGTTAGCCCGCACTTTTGCGAGGGACATGGGGGCTTATTTTGTTCAGTATCCTCAAGTCTTTTAAAAACCACCTTCAAACCTTGATCAGAAGAAATTGGTCACGGGGATCAATGGTGGGGTCCTCTACTACTATGTAGATCATGGAAGATAATAAAGTTGAATGCTTGTTTATCAGGCTTATTATTGAAAGATGACGAACCAAAGCTGGTAATGCAAATTGAAATGGCCAAGAAAAGATATTTCAGCAAAAGGAAAATAAGTCAAGATGTACTTCCCTTTGAAAGTTAAATAATAAATAAACTTTACATAATATATAGAGTAAGGTGAGAAAAATAAAGCACATACAATTTTAGTAAGATAGTGACACTGAAATAAAAGCAGGATGGTACCAAATTTCAGAGATTCTAGACATTGGGCACGAAATCAAGCGATATTGTTGTATGGAAGACATTACGAATGTTTTCATAAACATGACTTTATTGCTGCCACCACAGGAATGTTTTCAACCGTTCAACATGGCCATGGGTCTGCAGAGCCACTCTCCCCTCAAAAACAACCTTGATCGCGGAGTGAGCAGGGTGGTGGAGGCTGGCCTTGTGCATCACTGGCTTGATGAGACGCTACTGCTTGCCAAACAGGTGAGTTGATGTAATGATAAGTGAGTGAATAGTAAAGGACCAAACTGGGGTATTCATTAAGTAAGGATTATCTAAGGGATAAAATAGTCACCACATAATGGCAGGAGAACTGCAGCGGCTGGAGAGCTCGTTTACTACCTCACTCGGGTTGAACGGCTCGGTCGCTCAAATCACTTCATCCGGACTCGATCGCGCATCCGAAGTTCACTGTAGTGGCAGGAGTGCTCGTTTACACCCACACTTTGATTCAACAGATCGGGAGCTCGAATCACTTCATCGGGACTCGCTCGCGCAGTCCGATGTTGACGAATGGATGCTGGACAAGAAAGGAGTCAGAGAGCCATCAGCCACCAGCCCAGCAGCACACCACCACCCGGTCTTGAATTCCTACCAAGCCATTTTCCGACCTTACCTTGTCAGAAGTAGGGAGTTCCGAACTACACTATTTCGTCGAATCAGAGTACTTAAGTCACCCTGACTCGCTACCTCAGTATATATATATATATATATATATATATATATAATTATTGTTTTGGGGTTTGCCTTTATATCTCTGATCGTTTCTTTACTTACTCGGTGAGACGGAATCGGAGCTTCCCCACGTTGGGCAGCCTGGGGTAATCCCTACAGGGGGTTCTACGTCCCTGGCCACGTCCCTGGCCACGTCCCTGGCCTGAGCAGTAAGGCCAATCCCTGACATAGATTGGTTGGGGGGGGGGGGGTTTGCAACCCCTCCCTGTAAAAACTAAACTAGCCACAAACATGTTAAGAGGTAGAGGCCGGGGGCGCGGTAATCACGCCCCCGACCCGGGCCCCCGACCCGCCCCCGACCATGCAGACCACTCCTTTGCCGATGCAGGGGAGGGGTCTGCCTATGACGAGTGCGGGGCAAAGCCCTCGGGAATCCCGCACTCTAAATCAAGTGGTAGGGCCCCCTAGCCCAACTTTTTCTTATGGGGGTGGCCGGGGCAGTGCAGAGACTGCGCCTGCCCGTCGAATCACTCCTGGGATCAACCTGCGGAGGGTTCTTCGTGGAACGTTCTGAGCCTCTCAGACGATCATCGACTACCTCTCCTATCGGGCGAGCTCAGTAGGCTGAGGGTGGATATAGTGGGACTCTCTGAGACGAGGAGGCCTGGCAGTGGTGAGATTAGCAGTGGGGGTTACACCTACTACTGGTCCGGCATGAGCAATAGTCACCGTGTACGGGGAGTAGCTATAGGCATCTCTAGCAAACTGCAGCCGTCAGTTGTTGAGGTTACTCCGGTTGATGAGCGTACAATGCGGGTGAGGATGAAACACACTTTGGGTTTCATGTCTCTTGTTGCAGTGTACGCTCCTACCGAGATGCGTAAAACTGAAGAGAAGGAGATGTTCTACGCCAAACTCGACTCTGTTTTAGACCAGTGTCCTCCTCGGGACACACTCATTGTCTTGGGCGACTTCAATGCTACTACTGGCACTGTGAGAGATGGCTACGAGTTATGTGTTGGTCCCCATGGCTCCGGTACCAGAAACACCAACATTTCTCTGCTTCTGAACTTTGCAAGGTCCAGAAGGTTGAGAATTGCAGGTTCTTGGTATCAGAGACCAGAGCTGAACCGCTGGACATGGTATAGTAATGCCGGAGGGGTAGCAAAGGAGATCGACCACATCCTCGTTAGCACTCGTTGGAGGATCCTCCATAACTGCAGGGTTTACAGGAGTGCTGAGTTCTTTGGAACAGATCACAGACTTGTTGTTGCTACACTTAACCCCTTCACTGCGGATATCAAATTCATAGGCCTACCCCCCTATGCGGCAGGTTTACTTAAAATATAAAATAATTACTGATCATATTTTAAAGTGCCTAAATGAATAGGATGCTCATTACATACCAGAAAATCTATGTTTCGTCTTGGTGGAGGCTACCAGCTAAGTGAAGAGTTACGTCAAAGTGCAGCAACAGGGCCGTGACCGTGCTGCCAGACGCACAATGAAACTACTTACTACTCAACATAATACAGCTTATTTTGGTACATAAATGCTTCATTCATGCATTCATTCATTCATTCATACTTCTGTTTTATATCCATCAAGAATATATTGAATATCTTGACTATTTAGCCTCGCCATTGAAGTAGAGGGCGCGGCAGCGTCAACACGTCGTACTGTACCGCTTGACCTTATTAGTCACACTAACTCACGCAAGCAGAAAAAGAGGTTCTATTATATCGCAACACGTGACACTGTTGCCATACAAGCCTATCACAACGAATATTTACCCATAATATCATTGAGCGCGCAGTTTAAATACAGAAACCATATATGTACCAGCCGCAGTGAACCCTTAAATGGCTGAGAGACCGTATTTGTACCAGCCGCAGTGAAGGGGTTAAGCTTCATGTCAAGTCCAGAAGAATCTCAGGAGGTAACCATACTGTGTTTCATCTTGAGAAACTGAAGGACTTGACATGTGCTCATGAGTATGCGGTGGCAGTCTCAAATCGGTTTGATGTGCTCGGTGCTCTCGGGGACCCTGTAGAACTGTGGGATACCTTCAAACGTGAAACTCTACAGGCTGCCAAGGATGTATTGGGGAGCGCCCGAGGTCAAGGCGTGGTTTGTCCCCGACGGAGACGCTGGAGAAAATCGAGGAGAGTCGCGCTGCCAGGCTGGCTGGGAACCGGACCAGCACAGGCTCTGTCACGCCGGCTAGAACCCTCCTGGGGGGAGACAAGGAGAGGTATGTCAGGAGTCTCGCTGAGGATGTCGAGGGGTTTATTTGAACGCTAATGACTTCCGACTCGCCTACCGAGCCCTGAAAAGCTCTGTTCCAAGTCTCCTTCTCGGGCGAGTGCTATTCGACAGCAGATGGCGCCTCGTGTCGGACATGGATTTGGGAGATTGCTCGTTGGGCTGAGTACTTTGGGCAGTTGTTCACGGTGGACCCTCCAACTGAGCATTCACACCACTGAGTTACAGGCAGTGGATGCCGATCCTCCCATTGACGGAAAGCCGACCCTCTCTTTACGAAATCAGAGAGGCTGTAGCAAAGTTGAGGGGTGGAAAGGCAGCTGTGTCTATAATTATCAGTGCGGAGCTCCTCAAAGCTGGGGGGGAAGCCATAATCCACGGGTTGCATGCTGTCCTGACTGCCGTGTGGCAATCGGTACCATTCCTCCTGACTGGAAAAGGGGGCTGGTCGTCCCTATCTGGAAAGGGAAAGGGGACCGTCAGGACTGCAACAATTACCGCGGTATTACACTGCTCAGCGTACCCGGCAAGGTGCTTGCCCATCTATTGCTGACACGGATTCGCAGCCATCTGGTGAAGCATCAGAGACCTCAGCAGTCTGGGTTCACGCCTGGTAAGTCAACAACGGATCGTATCCTAGCGCTTCGTGTCCTGGTTGAACGCCGACGTGAGTTTCGACAGGGGATGCTTGCAGCCTATGTTGATCTCAAGAAGGCGTTTGACTCAGTGCATCGTGAGTCACTCTGGGATCTTCTGCGACTTCGAGGGATTCCTGCAAGGACTATTGGTTTGATAACTGGTCTGTATTCTGGGACTGTAGAGTGCTGTGAAGTGTGGGGCAGGTGTATCCGGCTTCTTTCCTGTGAATACAGAAGTGAGGCAAGGGTGCGTCCTTGCCCCATCACATTTCAACGCTTGTATGGACTGGGTATTGGACAAGGTTGTAGATCAAAGTGATTGTGGAGCATCCGTCGGCAACACCAAGATCACTGATCTTGTTTTTGCCGATGATGCAGTAATCTTTGCTGAGTCGCTGGAGGTCCTGGTGATGGCTCTCGAGGCGCTGCACAAGGAGGCAAAGCCTTTGGGACTTGAGGTCTCCTGGCTCAAGACCAAGGTCCAGGTGTTTGGAGACTTACCAAATGAAGCAGTACAGTCTGTTCATGCGTGTGGCGAGGACATTGAGATCTTGGAAAGTTTTACATACCTTGGTAGCGCAGTCCATAATGACGGCGGGTCACGTCAAGATGTCTTACGGCGGATTGGCATAGCCCACGGTGTTATGGACTCGCTCAGCGGGAGTATTTGGCGTTGACGGTACCTGTGCAGGAGGACAAACTTCCGGATCTTCAAATCGCTTGTGATCCCTGTCTTACTCTATGGTTGTGAGACATGGACACTAAATAGTGACGTGAAGAGATAAATCAATGCCTTTGGTAATAAGTTTCTTCGCAGAATCATGGGGTATCGCTGAGATGATTACGTGTCAAATCAGCGATTGCACCGTGAGACTGAATCGAGGCCTATTACCTGCATAGTCCGTCAGCGCCAACTTCGGCTATATGGGCATGTGGCACGCTACCCTGAAACCGATCCTTCCCATCGGGTTGTATCTGTAAGAGACAATCCGGCGTGGAGGCCAAGGGGGCGCCCACAAGGCTCGTGGCTGGGGCAAGTTGATGTTTCTTGTCGAGAGCTGCTTGGTATTGGAAAGGAGCCTGCATGGGAACTCGCGCGTGGTGACCCCCGGGAGTGGCGTCGTAGGGTGGGCGAGGCGACGCGCCCCCCGGCGTATGCCCCCAATGATTGATTTATATATTAAAGGAGTTTATAGCAAACATTATTTATTTCTATGTAGAAAATAAACCCACAAACAGACTCTCCTCCTAATACCCATGTCTCATTCTTATATAACCGATTCGAAGGTGAGTTAACACCGTCTACCGTCAGTGATACAACTAACGGCAACAACACAACGTAGTACCTATGTTACCCTTATCTGTGTGATGTTACAGGTAACTGGGGTCAACCCAAGTAAGAATACTTACAACTGTTGGTGACACAGTAGAGGTTGATTGCCTCAGAAGTGTAGAGTTGATGGGTAGGCGTATACCGTCCTAGCCAGACACTTCAGATGGTAGTTGAATAAAAGTGGTCGAGCGGTTGTTTTATAAAGGCTTGTTAATATAAAGTACCAGAACAATAATTTACAAGATATATATACATATCTGTACACTGTGAGATTTATACATTAATAATGTCACGCAGTTCGTTAAGTAACGGCCAATGAAACTAGTGTCTAATAGACAGAGCCAGAACTGTTAATCTTGTGACAAGGTACTCCACACCCCTAGGTGTGGGGTACACACAGACACACAGAAGGTGTGGTGAGTAGGAGCGCAAGGTAACACGTCTCCTGGTGATCTCTGTGTTCTGTCTGTCTGTTCCTTTCTCCGGCCAGTTGCTGCATATAAGGAACGCTGCCGGAACTGGCAGGTTCCGGTGGACATGTCTCTCAGGCCTGTTGCACTCTCGTAAGCGTCATCATCCTTGGGCAGAGCGCTGAGATGACACACACACAACTTGTGTGTGCAGTCCGGAGCCAGGGGCGAGGTGTGTCTACGTGTTGCATCAAGACACCGGGTTGACTGTCCACGTCATACTTATGGGCCATGGCGTGATACTTCGTCAACATAACCTCATCAAAAGGTGTCAGCACTCAGCATCCGCTAGGCGCCAGTACAGACACACAGACACTCGGACATCCTGTCTTAGTATAGATTTTAGATTAACACATACATATAATATATAACCAGTACGCTAATACCTATTCTTGAGTCACTTGTTCGAAGTGCCAGTCTGAAAACATTGGTGAAAGCACTTAAAATCTTTCTTGCAAATATTTTATGTTAGTACTGAAAACGAAGTCTGTGTATGCATGCTTGCAGCAGCATTGGGCAAAGTATTTCATTTTTCATACCTTAGAATCTCCCATGGGCCGAAATACTGCACAAAACTTCTAAAACGACTTTGTTTGTATCAGTGAAGTCATTATATGATATATTTAATGCAAATGAAAGAACTAGGTTGAAAATCTGTAATGCACAAAACAAACATCTTGTTG
>JACEEZ010021449.1:45000-55000 GCA_016584305.1 Chionoecetes opilio | reverse complement strand
AAGGAATGAAGCAGGCACTGATTGCACTGAATTTGTATTGTAATTAATGGAAATTAAAGCTTAACTGTGACAAAACAAAAATTGTCCTGTTTAGTAGGGGAAAAGCTAACCTAGATAACTATGCATTTGAATTCGGTGGTGAAAAAATTGAGGTGTTAGAGGACTATAAGTATCTTGGTGTGTTATTTAATTACAATAAAAAATTTCGTAACAGTGAGCTGCAGCTTAAATAACAGGCAACAAGAGCCATGTACTCATTGATAGGTAAGTGTAGGAAGTTTAACTTGCCAGTTGACATGCAGATTGAACTTTTTAATACCATGGTGCTACCTATACTGACTTATGCATCTGAGATCTGGGGATATAATATCATTAGAGAGCTAGAGACATTGCATCTGAAATTCTTAAATCAGTTACTAGGAGTTCATAAAAATACTAGTAATGACATGGTATATGGCGAACTTGGAGTATTTCCACTTGACATACATATAAAGAACAGAATGATAGGATATTGGTCTAAGCTAATTTCAGGAAAAGATACAAAATATAGCTACATAATGTATCAATGCTTATTGCAGTTGGATAGGTTAGGGACTTATACCTCTTCATGGTTAGCCTGCATCAAATATATTTGTAATGAATGTGGTATGTCAGGTATGTGGTTGTTGCAAGATGTCCCTAACACAACATGGGTTAACAAGGCTGTGGAATTGAGATTGAAAGACCAGTGGATTGCAACTTGGCATGGCAACTTAGTAACAAAATCTTTATGTAGCAACTACAAGCTGTTTAAGCTAGATTATGGCATGGAATGGTACACTAAATTTACATAAGAGCAGCCGAATTATGGTGATTAAATTAAGAACTAGTAATAACAGATTGCCTGTAAATGCTGGCAGATATGAAGGTGTAAAGAGAAGAAGGAAGAGAAGAGCGGATCTGTAACAAGTGTGACGTTGGTGTTGTAGGAGATGAGTTTCATGTCCTTTTTGAATGTAATAACATTGACATTGTGAGGTTACGTGACATGTATATACCAAACTATTATACATATAGGTCAACACATTTCAAATATATTTCGTTGATGCAAAACACCAGTGTAAATGTAATTAAGAATTTATCTTTATTTTTTGAGGTCAGTGCTAAGTATGTTTAGATGAGTATTATGTAGAGTTAGTCATTAGTCTTTTCCAAATATTTTTTCTTGGTACCTATTTTTTTATTTTTTTGCTTAGTTATGTTAAAATAATAAAATAACATTATATTTGTATGATTTAATTGTTGAATCCTCTGGGAGCTGTGCTCCATACTCTTTATAAAGTCTGAGCTAACCCAATATTTTCAATTCAATTCAATTCAATTCACACTCTAGGGTACTCCATAGTGTAGTGGTAGCACGCTCGGTTCTCAACCGAGAAGTCCCGGGTTCGATACCCGGGCAGAGCGGTGAAAAATGGGTGGTCTCCTTAAGACCCAAGCCCCTGTACACCCATCAGTTAATATGGGTACCGAGTGTTAGCCGGAGATTTGTGACCCTCCTCCCAGGATGAGAGTGAGATTCGCCAGAGGGGTTTGATTCAGAACGATTTTGACATTTTCTATGAATTAAGGAGTTTTTGGTAAGTTGAAACAAAAATTGGCATGATTACGGGCAGAAATATAAAGGGTATGCGTTTCAGAAGATGGATGGTTACGGTACCGTCTGTGAACCGCCCTTCTATATTGGTCAGCATAAGAAGAAGCAGAGTTAAGCCAAGATTTGAATGGCTTTAGGATTAGAGAAATTGTGTGGGATGTACCCCTCCATGCTAGAAACAATGACCTCAATATGCGCTCTGCACAAACAGATGGGTCTCTGACATAGCAGCGATAATCAATTCATGAAAAATCATAGTAGTACTACCTTAGGTCCACCCACTTAGCAGAGTTGAAATGCCAGAAGCACCTCTGCTTAGACGGGTTACGGGACGGCACCGGAGCGATAGTACAGGTTACAGAAATAAGATTGTGATCGGAGAAACCCAACGGAGAGAATAGTTTTACAGAGTAAACAGAAGGATTAGTGGTTAGGAAAAGATAAATAATGTTGGGGGTATATATGTCTTGGAATGTTTCCAATGCGGCCAGGAATAAGGTTAGGGTGCTGCACCAGCTGCTCTAGATCTTGGATGATAGAAAAGTTGTACGCTTGTTCACCAGAAGCGTATTCAGTTGGTCAGTGAAATAAGATGAAAGCCAAAGCTGATGGTGAACATTGAAATCGCCAGGAATGGACATTCCTGGAAAAGGAAAATTAGATGAGTTCTGCTCCACTTTTGACGTTAAATAATAGCAGAATTTTACATACTCTGAGGAGTTAGGTGATATATATACAATACACATACATTTAGTAGGATAGTGATATTGAAGTCGAAGCCAGATGGTAGAAAATTCGGAAGACTCAAGACCGTGGGCACGAGAGCAAGTGATGTCGTTGCGTACATATACGCAACAACCAGCTTTGGATTGAAAATGAGAATAGGGACTGACTGTAATAGGAAACTGAGAAGGGACTTTAGTCAGTGCTCACACACACACACGTGTGTTTCGATGAGTTAAAACGTATTAGGTTAGAGAATAAGAAGTTATGTTGCACAGTTTCGAAGTTAGATCTAAGACCGCGAAAGTTGGAAGAAAGGTTAAAGAGAGAAAGTAAGAGGTAATAGTCAAGAGTCGTCAGTCGTCAGCGCTACGTCGGTTCGACATGGGGATATTTATGGTCCTCTCCCCAGTTAGGGATCCCGAGACAGGGTATCTTGTAGTCATTTTATAATTTAGAGTAGAGAGAGTGTAGGGATGTAGGTGTATGTAGTGTATTGTGAGTAGTAAGATGAACTGTCTTTAAAGTGCAGGCTGCAACTACTTTCTTGTGTATCTGATAAACTAAAGGATGTGGATAGCGAGGCCGCGGGGAATGTCTTTGACACGTCTGCTGCACCCTTGCATGGCCCGTAAGTACCTCCCCTGGAATATTTCACCATAGCTGCAGTGTTGGCGTTATGTGCATCTCATGAATGCACATTTTTTCTGCTAATCAAAGGAGTAATAACAAAGGGTAATAATGGGTAATAAAGGGTAATCAAAAGGGTAATCAAAGGGGGTAACAGTAGGTGTCTGACTGCCTACTCCTCTGAAGGAGTAGCTAAGTAGTAGTAGTAGTAGTAGATTAGCTAAGGGAAACCGAAATGTCCTACAGTGATCGATGAAACATGGGAATCGAGTCAATACACAACGCTATATACAGCGATTCTCCACTACCCATCATGAGTAGGTCAAATTTACCAATGGGGGACGTAACAAATAAACTGTGGAAGGGATAGTTTTCCCCGAGTTCTTCAACAAAACAAAAACTATCAGATCTAAAATCCCAATTCAGAACTTCTCACAATCATTTATCCCACTGAAGGCAGTTAATTACCAACCTAAATGCAGCGTAGAGGTGGAACTTACCAAAAACTAGGGATATTCAACGACTAGAACGCCATCAGTTACAAGTTAGCGATGCAGCCACACGGCTACAAATGTTCTTGGATTTGGTCGAGCAATGTACTTATCACGACCTCCCATATAAATCGCCGAAGGGAGAGTGACCTTGCCATATAAATACATATAATCAAAGTAATTTTAAACTAACTACTTGGGAAGAGTTCAAGCTCTTTCTCCATACTGAGTTTGCCATATAAGTTAGTTTAAATTGATCCTGGCACGGAATAGGATTCTATGAATTATGACTCGGGTGAGTCGCTACAAGCTATTGCCCACAAATATAAATGTCAGTATGCTGTAATTAAGACAAATTTCCCCGATGAGAGGTTCCCAAATAGAAACAAACCATCAAGAGAAAGCAATGGTATGGCTTACCCACATAATCCAGAGAAAGACTTGAGGGATTCCTAGACGAAGATGAAATACCCTAGGAATACCTATGGAAAAAATCCTAGATCGTCTTGAAAGTGAGCGGCAACTGTTCGACGTAAGACACACTGCTTATGTATATTTTTGATACCAAACAAAGAGGGAAAAAAAAGAGGTAGATAGAGTAACCACATTTCGAACCAGTAAACTCACCGGACGTTGATACGTTCAAATATGAAATGAGAAATTGAGGGGACAAGTCAAGGATCTCCTAGTCATATTCGATGACATTCCAAGTCTCCAAGAGCTAGGAGAACAGTAGAGTGTGCCTTTGGAATGTTAGCTAAGATATTGGGTTTACTTTAGACATCAATGGAGACAAGTGTTGAAGTATCTGAAGCACTGGTGAAAAGCATTTGTGTACTTCATAATTTCATTCAACATTAAAACAATTTCAACTATTTTCCAAGTGATGGTGTTGATTATGCATCATATTCCCATAATTCAAATACAAGCCTGACAGCAACAAGAAGCACTAGGTCGACAGCGGAAGCTATGTCAGTTCGCGATAGCTTGAAAGACTATTTTGTTTCTTCAGGTGGAGGTCTTAGAGTGGCAAGACCGAATGATCCAGTAATGTATACATAGTTCATAGATAATAAAACTGTTGTCCTTACTTGTACATTTCCATGCAGCAGCAAAATCCTTCCTTTCACAGAGCTGATACCACATCACGATCCCAATGGCTACGATCACTGGGATCATATAGAGCAGGGTGCTCTCGAACTAAGTTTATCAGAAACACCACATGCATGATGTTCACAACACTGTGGAGTCGCTGTCACTGATGCAGAAAATGGGCCCTGCTCAATCAGTAACTCGACGCGACGCGTAGTGACGGTTTTTGCAAAGATCCATACAGATTAATGTTAACTGGGGGTGGCGATTCAAGGCACATCAGGTATCGTTTTTACTGGACGCGACTCGAATCATTAGGTATAAACGCAGTCTTAAGCTGCCCAATTGGGAGGTCCAACTTCCCAAAATAATCAGCCCAACGAGCCATCTGCCCATCCATGTCCGACACGAGGCACCCATCTGCTACTCAAATAGTACTTGCCCGAAATGGAGACTTAGAACGGAGCTTCTTCAGGGCTCAGTAGGCAGGTCGGAGGTCATTACCGTTCAAATAGCCTTCGACATCATCAGCGAGACTCCTGACATACCTCTCATTATATCTTCCTTGAAGAGTTGTAGTCCTACGTGACAGGGTCCTGGTACTGGTCCTGGTTCTTAGCAAGGCTGGCAGGGCGACTCTCCTCGATATTCCCCAGCGTCTCGAGGCATAGCCACGCCTCGACCTCGGGCGCTGCCCAATACATTCCTAGGCAGCCTGGTGAATTTAACGTGTGCAGGTATCCCACAATTATACAGGGTCCTCGATGGCACTGCGCACATCAAACAGATTTGAGACTGCCACTGCATACTCATGGGCACATGTCAATTCATTCAGCTTCTGAAGATGAAACACATTATGATTGCCTCATGAGATTATTTTGGACTTGACATGAAGCTTAAGTGTAGCAACAAGTCTATTATCAGTTGCAAAGAATTCCGCATCCCGGTAAACACTGGTTCTGGAGGATGTTCTAACGAGTGTTAATGAGGATGTGGTCAATCTCCTGATATCCTGGAGCTCTGATCTCTAATACCAAGAACTTGCAATTCTCAACCTTCTGGACCTCGCGAAATTCAGGAGGGAACTGGTAAATGGTTATGTCCCTGGTACTGTAGCCATGGGGACCAACACATAACTCTTAGCCATCTCTACGAGTGCCAGTAGTTGCATTTAAGCCGCCCAAGACAACCATCAATCATTGGAGGCATACACCGGGGCGCGCGTCGCCTCGCCCACCCTATGACGCCACTCCAGGTGGTCACCTCGCGCGAGTCCCCATGCAGGCTCCCTACCCATACCAAGCAACCATCGACAGAAAACATCAACTTCCCCCAGCCACAAGCTTTGTGCGCGCATCCTTGGCCTCCTCTGCGCCTGATTGTCTCTTACAAATACAACCCTGAGGGAAGGATCGGTTTAATTAAGGGTACCGTGCTACATTCCCATATAGCCGAAGTTGGCGATGACGAACTATGTAGGTGCTAGGCCTCGATTCAGTCTCGCAATGCAATCGCTTACTTAACAGCTTACTTGACACGTAATCATCCCAGCGACACCCCAAGATTCTGCAAAGACATTTATTACCGTAGGCATCGAGTTGCCTCTTCAAGTCGCTATTTAGTGTCCATGTCTCACATCCATAGAGTAAGACAGGAATCACAAGCGACTTGAAGATCCGGATCTTTGTCCTTCTGCACTGGTACCGACAACGCTAAATACTTGTGCTGAGCGATTTCATAACCCAATGGGTTATGCAAATCCGCCGTAAGACTTCTTGACGTCAACCGCCGTCAATATGGACTGCGCTACCAAAGGTATGTAAAACATTCCAAGATCTTAATGTCCTTGCCGCACGCATGAACAGACTGTACTGTTTCATTTAGTAAGCCTCCACACACCTGGACCTTGGTCTTGAACCATGACACGTCAAATCCCAAAGGCTTTGCCTCCTCGTGCAAGGCCTCGATAGCCATCACCTTGCCATCACGGTCTTGAATCTTCCGAATTTTTTACCATCTGGCTTCGACTTCAATGTCACTCTCTTACTAAATCTATATGTGCTGTATGTATCTCAAATAACTAATCGGACTATGTAAAATTCTTCGACTATTTAATATCAAAAGTAGAGCACATATTATTTCATTTTCCTTGTGCAGAAATTTCCTTTTTTTGGGATTTCAATGTTCACCATCATGTATGGCTATCAAAGAATACTTTCACTGACCAACCTAGTGAACAAGCCTACAACTTTTCTATCCTCCAAGACATAGATCAACTGGTGCAGCACCCTACCCGTATTCCTGACCGCCTTGGAGACATTCCCGACGCCCGACATTTTAGACATTTTTCTAACTATTTACCCTTCTGCTTACTCTGTGAAACTATTCTCTCCGTTGGTCTCCTTTGATCTCAGTCTTATTTATGTAACCTGTCCTATCACTTAGGTGCCGCCTCGGGACCAACGTAAGCAGAGTTGCTTCTGGAATTTCCATTTCAACTCAGCTAAATGGAAGGACCGAAGGCAGTAGTACTCTGATTGTCCATGGAATAAATATTGCTTCCATGTCAGAGACCAATCTCTTTGTGCAGAGCGCATTACTGAAGTCATTGTCACTGGCATGGAGGCGTACATTCCACACTCTTTATCTAATCCTGAAGCCCGTCAACCTTGGTTTAACTCCAAGAAAGAGAGGCGACTCACATACGGTACCATATCCATTCATCTCCTGAATTTCATGCCCTATATATATCTGCCCGTAATCATGACAAATCTTTACTTAAACTTACCAACAAACTCCTTCATTCATAGAAAATGTCAAATTCTTTCTGAATCGAGCTCCTCTCGTGACTTTGACCGGCATCTAACTAATATCATATCTAACAATAACATCTTCAACCAGATGGCTTAACAGCTATCTCATCTAATTCTAAAGCTGAAGTCTTCGCTCAAACATTTGCTGAAAATTCCACTCATGTTGATGAAGGGCTTGTTCCTCCTCCTCCTTCACCCTCTGACTATATTGTGCCTGATATTAAGATCCTTCGTAATGATGTTTTCATTGTTCTTTCTGACCTAAATCCTCGGAAGGCTTACGGTCCTGACGGAGTCCCTCTTATTGTTCTGTAAAAATGTGGTATTGTGAAATGTGCTTACATTGAGCCTGTTCCTAAGAAATGTACCGTTCAAATATTTCAAACTACCGTCCTATTATAGCTTTGACTGATTGTCTTTCTAAAGCTTTATGATTTATTTATAATAAGAAGATTCTTAAGCATTTATCTGCTCACAATTTTCAATCTCATCGTCACTACGGTTCTTTCTGGCCTAATTCCTTGGAAAGCTTACGGTTCTGACGGAGTCCCTCCTATTGTTCTCAAAAAAGTGTTTTTGTGCTTGCACTCTGCCTGGTCAAACTTTTCCGTCTTTGTCTATCTACTACCACCTTTCCTTCTTTTCTAGAAGTTGCTCACATCCAGCCTGTTCCTAACAAATGTACCGTTCTAATCCTTCAAACTACCGTCCTATAGCTTTGACTGACTGCCTTTCTAAAGCTTTATACTCTATATATAGTAAGAAGATTCTTAAGCATTTATCTGCTCACAATTATCAATCTCATCGTCAGTACGGTTTCCGTAAAGGGCGATATTCTACCTTTCCTAACTGAATCTTGGTCTTCCTCCTGTAGGGGTTTCGGTAAAACCTTTGATGTAACCCTTGACATATCAAAAGCTGTTTTGTAGAGTCTGGTACATATCTTTAATCTCCAAACTCCCCTCATTCGGTTTTTATCCTTCTCTCTGTACCTTGATCTCAAGTTTCCTTTCAAACCGTTCTATTTGAGCTACGGTAGATAGACATTGTTCTTCTCCTAAGTCTATCAATAGTGGTGTTCTTCAGAGTTCTGTAATATCACCCACTCTCTCTCTATTATTCATTAATGATCTTCTAAGTCTAACTTCGGAGAGGCGGTAGCAGAGTGGTTAGCGTCACCGATTGGCGTTTTCGAAGACACGAGTTCGAGTCCACTTAACATCTTTCTGCACCATCGAGTGGCCTAAGAACACCCACATGCCCTGCCCATTAACTCTCCCTTCGATTGCGAGTGCATCGGAGGACACAGGGGGGCGGCATGAGCCTCTAACCACAGGCGTGACTATAAAAATCCTGCCTGCGCCACCACGGTCACGGTCGCCACCAAAGTCAAAAGCTTTTATATATTCAACTCCCCTCCTTTGACTGACTGTCTTCAATCACTAAATCACCGCAGTAATGTTGCTTCTCTTGCTATCTTCTACCGTTATGTTCATGCTCACTGCTCTCCTGAACCTGCTAACTGCATGCCTCCCCCCTTCCCACGGCCTCGCTGTACAAAACTTTCTACTCTTTCTCATCCCTATTCTGTCCATCTTTCTAATGCAAGATTTCACTGGCAAACTCTGGAACTCTGATTTTATTTATCCTACGATTTATCCTTCCAACGATTTAAACCTTTTAGGACATAAGAACATAAGAAAATAAAGAGGTTACAAGAGGCCGTGAGTCATATAGGAGGTAGTTCCTGTTATTTAACACTACCTACATCCACCTTTCATGCCCATCAATGAAATTATCAAGACTCATTTTAAAGTTCCCTAATGACTCCGCACTAACTACCTGTCTACTGAGTCCATTCCAATAATATATCACCCTATTTGTCAGCCAATTTTTCCCTGTTTCTTTTTTAAATCTACACTTTTCCAGCTTAAATCCGTTACTTCTTGTTCTACCCTGATTACTAGCCGTAATAACTGTTCCTACATCTCCTTTATTGTATCCCTTTATCTACTCAAAAATTTCAATCAGATCGCCCCTTACTCTACGCCTCTAGAGTGAGTGTAATTTTAATAGCTTCAATCTCTTCTCTTAAATAAATCTACGCATTCCTTTTTTAATTTTGGTTATCCTTTTCTGCACTGACTCTAGCAAAGCTATATCCATCCTCTAATACGGAGACCAAAACTGAACCGCATTGTCTAGGTTTGACTAGAGCCAAATAGAGCTTTAGAATAACCTCAGCACTTCTACTTTTAACACTCCTGGTATTGAATCCTAACGCTCTATTAGCTCTATTTATAGCCTCAATACATTGTTTCCTAGGACGGAGGTCTGAGCTCAACCCTCACTCCCAGATCCTTATCAGCCTCTGATCTTTCTCACTTTCTGATCCTGTCAGCGATACATTGCATATAGTGTATCTATTACCAGGTTTTTTTCTACCAATATTAATTACGCTACACTTATCGATATTAAATTCCATCCGCCACCTGACTACCCACTCATTTAATTTACCTAAATCTCCCTGCTATATGTTTACATCAGACTGTGATCTAATAATCCTACCTACTAAGTATCATCAGCAGACTTGCTAATATCACTGCTAATCCCAC
>JACEEZ010021449.1:37500-40000 GCA_016584305.1 Chionoecetes opilio | reverse complement strand
CTCCATCTTCACCTCTCTGCTACAGTAGGAGAATTTCCTCTGTAGAGTATTCCCACGACAAGAAGCTTGGTGGTCTGCTTGATGATATCATCATCATTAGTCATGTCGTGGGATATAACATGGCCTAGGTATGCGAATCTATCCGCAAAAGCGAGGGCAGACCCACCGAGCCATGCTGTTTTCAGGTAATTCACCTCAGCGCGTGCCGTTGATACTTACATGCACTCTGTCTTAGTAGTGTTGTAGACAATGTCATGCTCGGCAGCATACACCTGACACACATTGATAAGGTCCTGCAACGCCTCCGCAGTGGGAACAAGCAGTACCATATCATCAGCATAGCTCAGTGACTTGATGCACCTATCATGTATGTGGCAGCCGATACCTGTATGACGAAGGTTGGCACTGAGATCATCCGTGTACACATTGTACAGCTAGGGGGATAAAATCCCCCCCTGCCGAATACCATTGGCAGTACTAAAGGACAGCGAGAAGGAATTACCCCACTTAACAGTAAATTCCTGGGTAGTGTACCAGTACATAAATAGGTTAACAATGTACCCAGGTGTACCCCTGACGAGAAGTTTATGAAAGAGCTTCCAGTAATTAACTCTGTCAAACGCCTTTCTGGCATACAAGAAACACAGATATACAGGTGAATTTCTGGAAGTGTAGTAATGAATGATATTCTTAAATGTCCACACACACATCTCAGTGCCCAGGCCTTTCTTATAGCTGAACTGATTGTCCAGTGTATACAGGTAGGCCTGAAGTCGATGGAGCACCAATTTCTCCAGCACCTTGGACAGGGCGGTCACTATGGCAATGGGCCTGTAATTGCCAGAGTTAGCATGGTCCTTCACTTTGCTCTTAAGTAAAGGCACTATATGCACTGCCAATACCTGACTGGGTATGTACTGATGGCAGACACAGGCATTGATAAAGAGACATAGCCAAGTAACCAGGGTGAGGGCGCATACTTAAATGCCCCAGAAGGGAGCCCATATATATATATATATATATATATATATATATATAATATATATATATATATATATATATATATATATATATATATATATATATATATATATATATATATATATATATATATATATATATATAATATATATATATATTATATATATATATATATATATATATATATATATATATATATATATATATATATATATATATATATATATATATATATATATATATTAAGGTGTTCAAATTTTTTTCGTTCCCAAAGTCTGTCATGCACAGCCCCTTTATTTGTTCCACGCCTGAAAATATGCCAGCAAGATTAATTTAATTCGTGTTCATTAAGTCCCCTCAAACCATGTGTTACTATTGCTTAACTCTCTCTCTCTCTACTCATACTAATTGTATCGTAATTTTAGATTCTTCTCTACCTTATACTAATTGTATCATTATTTTTTTGAGGTTATGGATACAAGACAGCAGGACACTGTGTGGTTGGTGGGGATGGTGCAAAATGAACCCTTGGAAATGCTGTCTCAACTCCCGAGAGTGGGAGATGTTCTTAGATATAATATGTGGTATGCATTTTAGGGTCAAATAAACAACGTCGATGCGGGGACCCTTCCCCTCGAATAAGTCAATGAAATTTCGCCTTTTTTTTCTTTCTTCATGTGTAATTAAATAAAAGGGGTGTGCGATTTGAGCCATGCAAAAAAAAATCCCCCATGTGAGGCTGGGACACCCTAATATAAATACATATACATATTATATATATATATATATATATATATATATATATATATATAATGAAGTTTCAGGGTGACAGAGACACTCGGTATACTTGGGGTTGTTTATGCAACGTTTCGCCAAGGCACTTGGCATCATCAGGCTAAAAAATAGTTAAATTTTAATATATTGTAATGCTAAAAAGCGAACATCTAAAAAATAATTCTAAGAAACAATAAAATATTCCTATATATTTCTAAAATATAGGAATAGTTATGGAATATTAGTTAGTAGTTTTAGAAAATATAGGAATATTTTATGTTTCTTAGAATTAATTTTTTTAGATGTTCGCTTTTTAGCATTACAATATATTAAATTTTAAGTATTTTTAGCCTGATGATGCCAAGTGCCTTGGCGAAACGTTGCATAAACAACCCCAAGTATACCGAGTGTCTCTGTCACCCTGAAACTTCATTATATATATATATATATATATATATATATATATATATATATATTATATATATATATATATATATATATTATACATTATATATATATATATATATATATATATATATATATATATATATATATATATATATAATATATATATATATATATATATATATATATATGTATATATACGTATATATATATATATTATATATATATATATATATATAATATATATATATATATATATATATATATATATATATATATATATATATATATATATATTATATATATATATATATATATATATATATATTTATATATATAT
>JACEEZ010021449.1:30000-32500 GCA_016584305.1 Chionoecetes opilio | reverse complement strand
TCTTTGCACAGCGTCCCAAGTCACCTCACCCCGCTGCTGCACCTCAGTCACCTCAACCGGCAAACTGCAACTCGAGTCCACTCGAGTCAACCTCAAGCTATGGGGGCCCCCAGTGGTGCCACCAGCCGCCCAAGCGACGTATAGCTGTCCTTAGGGACCCTCAAATCTAATATCAGTATTCAGCTCACACTACACTATACTATACAATATTTCGATCCGCACTGTTCCCGTGTCCATAGAAATATACTTCCACTGTACTTTCTTTTTCAATACTGTATTTTTTTTACATGTTTCTATGTCTTCAGTAAACACAAACTGTACGTACAATGTCGGAGTCGCCGGGCTTTTACCAGATGAAATCCGTGACTGGCACACCTCCTATACTTTCGCGTTCCCGGACTATGGGGTTCTCGGACCGGGCTAATCCCCTAAATAGTCCGGAAACAGGAGAGTAGAGTGCATATATATATATTATATATATATATATATATATATATTATATATATTATATTATACTATATATATATATATAATATTATATATATATATATATATAATATAATATATATTATATATGTATGCACAAATAATTGGCAACGATACATATGATGCAACCTAAAAAATGGCTTTTGGTGTAAATAATATAAAATGAAATCTGTACTGGGGGTAAATTAAATTTGAAAATCGGAAAAATGGGTGTGGTTTTTTACCAAATAATACGATATCAAGATATTTCAGTCATTTCAATATGAAAAAAAAAAAGTATATATACTTTTAAACTAAGGTTGAAAAAAATTAAAGGTTCTTGAGAGGGCAAGCCTTAAAATGGGTGCCCAGATTGAGGTAATTAAGGTTACAAAAAGTAACATAAATCTGGACCAAGTTTTCCCAACATCAGAAAATTAAGGAACAATGTATTATATTTGTGCTATGTTAACAAGGAGATACATATGAAGAAAATAACTTTTCCACAATATGACATTTAATCGAGAATGTATGGTATTTTGGTACTTTCAACCACAATGGAGTCCAACGGTTAAAGTATTTTTCCCATATATTTTGATGTGTTTTGATGTCAAATTGGATACTGTCGGAAATGCCATAATAAACTCTCACGAGTGTCTGAAAGAGTTTGAACCGCCCCATCTTAACAGGTGAATTTTTTTTTATAGGTTAGGTTTCGTAAGTTCATTTCAATAACTTTTTTTGGTTTTAGTGTGCATCCTGCTATTTTTGAAGACGGAAATTTTTTCTGAGGTCTATTTTAATGTGTTTTAAAATGAATATGATAAACGTTTTTTCGGTAAAAACCATTATTCTTTTATTTTATTTCTATTATTTTAAAGAATGGGGGGGTGGGACCTTCCCATCAACAAGCGATTCCCCGGGATAGATTTATCAGATTAATAAAAAAACAATACTTATCAGACAAAATAGTTTCATCCTCGTAAATAAAAGTTTACGATAGTAACCAGCGTTTTGGGTTGAGGGTGGGAGGGCAACCACTTTGCCCGCTACCTGTCCCCACATTGGGCTTGCCAATAGCCATGACTAAATCTAAAAGGCCCGTTCAATCTCCACGACTCGTGTCGGCGACCGGTCCACGACTTGCTGAGCATCCAGTCCGGTGCGCTGTGCCTGCAATTTTTTGAGGGGGCTGAAGCCTCCAAAATTGGCGTGGGTTGGCCTCGGGTTGCCATAGTTAGGCAACCTAGTCGGCGACTATCCGCGCGTTGTCGGCGATACCCCGGACAGTCCCCGCGGACTAAACACAATCACCGCAATACTTGGGTTGCTGTCAGCGCCGACCAGTCTCACGAGTCGCAGCACGACGCAAGTTTGCCGAACTTTCCTATCCGTGCTGCGACTAACACCCGCATATGGGCAAGCCCCTCCTCTCCGACCGTAGTCGGCGCGGTTAGCCGACGGTTTTGCCCGTAGTTAGGCGACTAATCGGTGACTAGTCCCTGCGATTGTTGGCGATAGTCGCAAACTATAGGGTTATGTTGAAATTTTAAGGTCAACTTCAAGTTGGCGTCCCATGCGGCGGACATTTGCCGACAGTTGTCAGCACGACCAAACCCAACAGTTTGCCGTCATGCTACAACTGTTCCCCAGCGGTGCTGCGACTGATGCCGAGTGGTTTGGTAGATGTGGGCAGCGCTCTGGTTCCATGTTCCCCCACACAACTTTTCCTATCGCTTGTGTAGTGAAGCACGCCACCCGATGTCACTCCACACTGTTGTCCCACGAACTCCACACACTTTGCCCACCTTGACTAGGCCACAAATACTTATGTGCCTCCAGAATTTTATTAATTGAACACATAACTGCATGGTGAATAACAATCGCCAAGGCACTAAAGATACTGCGGAAGCAGTAAAGCGCTAAATATACTGCTCTATTTATAGTGAATAATGAATGCAAGTGGTGACTGGTCCCGCCCGGGGGAGAGTCCCGTGGAAGATGTTTAACGGGCCTTAACCGTAACTAACCTGAC
>JACEEZ010021449.1:20000-25000 GCA_016584305.1 Chionoecetes opilio | reverse complement strand
ACTCAATTTTTTTTATTTACAGTTTACATATTCTTCTGTATAAAATAACGCATGCAGTCTAAAACTATAAATATACAAGGAAAAATTAAACATACCTTTTTCCACAGCAAATGTATTTTTATTCACGAAACTAAAGTAAAATTGCACCTAATATACGTTATTATATTTGGTAATCCAGAAAACAAAACATTTTTCTTCAAGAAACAAAAACCAGTGGCTTGTCTGCTGTTGCAATTTGTCTGCTATCAGCTTAAATCGAAACATCAGACAATTTTCACGTGCAGTGCGCATAAGAGGATCCAAATCAGAATGGTATTCCTTTTCTATGCCTTAATTAAAACTAAGCTTGAGAAATCTTGCTGACACAGACATGATGTTGGCATCTGCACAAACATGGCTGTTGCCTTCTCAGCTTACTCATTGTAGTCCTGCCTATCAAGCAGGACAACCCAGCAAAGCAATGCATAGGATTGCCAAATGTTTTGAAAGCTGCTGTTTAAGAATAATCCACTGAAAGCTCCAATAAGGCATGATAATTATCAGTTCCATCATCTGCGAATGGATGAAGCTTCCACATGTTGGAGGTCTGAGGTGTTTTGGAAATAGAAGTCAAGGTTACCCTGCATCAAAGTCAGGTGTCTGGTAATCCAGGGGGACATTCGTACTTCCAGTGTCTGATCTGCTGTCTGTATACCAAGTGCCCAGCCACTGTCTCTCATATAGGTATCAAAGACTTCAAAATCAGAACAACACCTCTTGTCTATATTACTTTTTCATTTGTTCACCTTCAGTTTGAATCCATTTATTTTCCCTATACATGTAAAAATATCCCCACCTTAGGATAGTTATATACCATTGATTTATTTTCCTTTATCTGATATCCTTTATTTGACACGTGGGCATGATCTCGTCCACCCACCTGTCCATCCCAAGACAGCTGTCCACCCCTCACTCAGTCTCGTCCACCTTGAGGTTGAATAGCACTGATCTAAATAATGTTATGAACATAAAAAAACATGTTGCCATTTTTTTCCATTTGGTGTTATTTTGAGGCCTATATAGGTTTTAAACTTACCTGGTGAAGAAAAAATTATTTATTTACATCTAACTTTGTTATAATCACTAGTACGTAGAGGCATTTTAAAGAAACAATTCATTATAATAACTATGTATATAGATATTGCAATATTTGCCCATGAAATTTCTGGTCCATTATGATTGAATTATTTTTTATTATATATGAAAATAATTATTAATGTACCCTCAATCAACTATATACTTACCAAATCCCCTAAGATACTTTTATGGTGAAAATCGATGTTAAACAACTATGACATATTAATAGTCCATCGTTGTAACTGTTAGCTAGTTTACAGAGTTATGCATGTTGGACATGTTTTACCATTGTTGTTTGAAAGTGAAAATACTGAAACAGGTGCAGGTTTGTATGGTGATGGTGTTGTGTGCACTGGCAGATGCTGGGTTTAGCAAACGTGTTGTGGTTGGTGGTCGCAGCAGTGTGATTAACATGATCAACACTATGATATTGTTACGAAACCAGGGGGGGGGTCATCCACCACCCTCCACTTCGTCACTCACTTACGGCTCGGGGCAATGGAGGGGACGGGAATGATGAAGGTATACACTGAACTGCTGTGCACGGCTTTTATTTCCACACTACCCTACTATGTACAAAGTCACTGTCTCTCTCAGGGACGCCGCCCTTGCCCTCACACGGGAAAGGGGCGGGACACACGCCAACACCCACGAGTCACTGTCTCTCTCAGGGGCGCCGCCCTTGCCTGCTCGCCCACGAACACAGGCTCACCCCAGCGCACACAGACTCACCCCAGCGCACACAGACTCACCCCAGCGCACACAGACTCACCCCACTGTTCTTCCGTGTACTACTACACGCTGTCTCCAACACACCCGTTGACTCGACAGACTGTGTAGGCGCGCTACACACACTGTACAGGGCGCCGCCCTATGCGCCGTGACCCTACCCCACAGTCGCCGCCACTGAGTTTCAAGGCCACGCCGTGCCCAACAGGGCCACTCTCGTCCCCCTTCGTCAGAAGAGGGAGACGGGTCTTTTCAGGACGGGGTTTTGCAGGGTGCAGTGGTCACGGTAAGTCCTGGGCGGGAGCGCCTGTCCACCCGACGTGGCTGTGTTTCTGCTACTCCTCTCTACTCCGCCAAGCCAGCACCACGTCGGTTCCCACCCATTCTCTGGGCCAATGGGAGGAAAGGACGTGGCGACCCGAACCTTGTGTCGAACCCCCGCCAGCGAGACCCCATAGGTAGAGACGAAGGACCCTTGTCTTGTTCGCTAGTAGCAGCGAACAAGGCCCTTCGTAACAATAGTATTATGCCCTGAATCAGATGTAGAAGCAGGGTCACTTTGATAATAAATTATTCTATGGTGTGCACCCACCCGTGTAAGTGTGTAATCGTGTGTTATGAGTATCGGTGACCATTATGTACACTTAACCACTAATCAGCTTTTGTAATACTTAGCTGGTACTACATAACTAGAAATAGGACTAGAAGTACATTAGGAAGATCTAAGTACAGATTTGTATGTATAGGCTGATCTCCAGACAGGCCGCATGTTCAAGCTCCTGTCAAAGGATATTGTTGCTCATAATATCCAGGAGAATATTCTCAGCATAGAACAGGTTGCCACGGAGGCCTTCCAGAGGTTTGTTGTAGCACGCGTGACTGGGAGTGAAAACCTGTGGACCAGGATGGCAAAGGTCAAACTGCTTTTTTGGAATGCAGCTGCCAGGGAGATCAAGCTCAAGGCTGGGTCCGAAGTCCAAACACTGAAGGCAAAATCATCAATCTCATGCCAGGATGCTGGTAATAGCACTTCGGTGGCAGAGAGAGGGTGACTGGTTGCTGCCAGTGCTGAGCAAAAAAACACCAGCACTAGGTACAGTTCTGCAGCTTGTCAGATGCAACTGTGGTTCAATCAGGGTTCAGTCAATCACAAAACATGTTCACGCATATGTTCATGCAGATTTTAAAAATCTGATATTTACAGAACTGTGCAACTGTGAAGGAGATGAGGACAAATGCCAGAACGCATAACCACCAACCTCTGAACAGGAGTGAAAAGTATGTGCCTTGGACTTTGGAAAGCAATTCCAAGTACATACTCACACTTAAGTACATGATCAATGTTAATTAACTTTAAGGGTTGAGCATACAATATTAAATTCACTGGACTTAAAAACCGATTCTTAATTGTGAGAAGGGTCCATGACACCATTGCACATGCACACATTGAAGCTTTCACACATTTATGAGTACATCCCATTGCATTTAACAATTGTATGGACTCGCACATTGGGACTTTTGGGAGGTGAAAAAAAAAAAAAATTTTATAGCCGCAAATGGCATATAGACCAACACTATACACTCATAGTTACTCATATTGACTTATTTTCATATCAAAACAGTATAGCACTGCATAACTGGTCATACTGATCATTTTGTGGGGTCATATGCTTGGGTTTGTAAAATGAATCATTTGACGGTAGTGTTTTTCTTGTATTTTTCACGTCTCCATCGATTTTTATGAAAATGACACTGGGACCAAACAAAAGATGGCTACAGCATTTTTCCAGCTATATTATCCATTTAGAGGTAATTGAACCCTTATACCAAGATTTTATACAATTTTTTTTTCCATAAATTACCTGATGGACTATAAGTCGTACTACTCTGATTTTCCATGGAATTATTATTGCTTCCTATATCTTTGACACATCTATTTGAACAAGGACCATAACTGAGTCCTTGGGCAGAATTTTGTTTAAAATGTTTCATTACCATATCCAAAAAGTAAATTATCTACATATATTTAAGTGTTACAAATAGGTGATGGTTATTATAGACAAATATAAAGGATCTTAGGGTGTGTAGTTGTATATGACTGTAGCAGGACATGTGTATGCAGCCCAGGGTAGCGATATAGCGAGTGGCACGAAAGCAGGAACAGGTCACATGGTGTATCAATCACGTCCTCTTCAAGGACGCGCCTGGTGAGCGAAAAATTACTTTCGTCCTAGTTGTGTTGATGAAGATGCAGGGATAGTACAGTAGACACTGTACAGTAGTACAGTATAAATATATATAATATAATATTATATATATATATATATATATAATGTATAGTGAAGTTATGTACACGTGTTGGAAACGTACTTGGACAACAACATGTTAGTGAGGGAGTAGAGTGTCTAAGGGAGGCTACCTCTACTGCTATATGACTATATATAGCATTATCTCAACTGACATGTTGGTTAGGTTAAATGTATCATATATTACTTATAATTATATTATATAAATATATATATATATAATGTATAGGTAAGCTATGACACGTGGTTTGGAACGTACGTCTGGACACACCCAACTGGTGAGGGTGAGGGAGTGAGAGCGGGTCAGAGGGCAGCGGGCTGACCTCGCTGCCCCGAGACAAAAGCATGATGCCAAGCGAGCAGTTGGCGGTTGCCAAAATGTCAACATAATTACCAGTCACCAACATTACAAGGTACATAAGAACATAAGAACATAAGAAAATAAGGAAGCTACAAGAGGCCGCGAGGCCTACACGTGGTAGTTCCTGTCACCTAACACTACCTACATCCACCTTTCATCCCCATCCATGAACCTATCCAGCTCCCCATTAAAGCTCCCCAATGACTCAGCACTAGCTACCTGTCTACTGAGACCATTCCATTCATTCACCACCCTATTTGTGAACCAGTTTTTCCCTATTTCCTTTCTAAATCTACCCTTTTCCAGCTTGAAAGGTAAGGTAAGGTATGGCTGATAATAAAAATGTAAGATTTGCTGAGATGGGCACGAAGGGCCCACTCTCTATTATTGTGATGTATAGTAGTATGATGTGCAACATGTTAATTTGGTATTCTTAATGTAAAAGTATAATATACATATACTGAAGACAGAAATATATATATATTATA
>JACEEZ010021449.1:10000-17500 GCA_016584305.1 Chionoecetes opilio | reverse complement strand
ACCCAAAATTGACCATTGAGGTACACCACAGGTAACTAATATCCTGGAAGATACTGCATTGTTATACATAGTGTATCTAATATACTATAGGAGTAGCCGTGTGTCTGTGTGTGTGTGTGTGTGTGTATGTGTGTGTGTGTGTGTGTGTGTGTGTGTGTGTGTGTGTGTGTGTGTGTGTGTGTGTGTGTGTGTGTGTGTGTCTGTCTGTTTTGGGTAACCGGAACTATAAATTCAATTTTGATGAGAGTCGGCTCAAAAAATCGCAAATAAATCGTAGGTGGTAAGCGGTTTAGTCCCATGTCGATTGAATAATTTTGAAGAGGATTTTGGGCTAAAAACACTTTAGGAGTATTAGATTTACCCCAGGAAAAACTCTGGGGTAAAGTCTTGCCGCATTCCACAAAATCAGTAGACTCATGGACGTGTGTGTCCGTGTGTGCGTGTGTGTGTGTTGGAATCACACGAAACACAAAGGGTTGGAATCACATGGAACGTGGTCTACTCCGAGGCACTTTGAGCAGTGACCAACGACAGCAACAACACGATTGGAGTTTGCAATCACATGTTGTCTAATATATACTACTACTACAAACATCAATACATGGGTCCGAAGGGCCCACAAACACTTGTCTAATATACTATAGGAGTAACCGTGTGTCTGTGTGTCTGTCTGTTTTGGGTAGCCGAAACTGTAAATTCAATTTTGATGAGAGTAGGTTAAAAAAATCGCAAATAAATCGTAGGTGGTGAGCGACTTGGTCCCATGTCGATTGAATCATTTTGAAGGGGGGTTTTGGGCTAAAAATACCTTAGGAGTATTAGATTACAGTAAAAACACTGCGGTAACGTCTTGCCGCATTCCACAAGCTCAGTAGACGCATGGACGTTTGTGTGCGTGTGTGAGTGTGTGTTGGAATCACACGGAACGTGGTCTACCCCGAGGCACTTTGACCAGTGACCAACGACAGCAACAACACGATTGGAGTTTGCAATCACATGTAGACTGGTGGCAAAATCTGAAAACATACCCAGAAATCACTTTAGGGGTGACGGAGTGTTAGCAACTGTCACCCATGTCAGCTAGTTAATATGACCCATACTTAACACTTTTAAGGTGGATGACACTTGATTAAGGCTTTCATTAATTTTTTAAATGACGAACAAAATGACCACCCTAGCTGCGGCTGGCGTATTTCACTAAATCACCATATCTTTGTTTCTGTGCAAGCTACCATTATGAAATTTGGCATGTGTGAAAGTTTTTGTGCATATAATGACAGAAAAAATATTAAGATTGGTAAGATAATCATTTTCAGTTTAATAAAAATAATAACGAATAATATGGCTGCTCAATCCTACTTACCATGATTTCACACAAGGTGAAGTTATAATATGTTGAAATGAGTTGAATAGAAAGTATGAATTTATCACCCTGGCAGACACATCGAGAGCACTACGATCAACTAACAAGGCAGTTTTTGGACAAATTCTTAAATCAGCTGCAACTGTAGAAAAGCAACTTCCACGCACAAATCACAAATCATGCGTGATAATGGATGGACAGGACAAGCTCTTGTTCAACAATTGGTAAGCCAGCAAACGGCAGAAACTTTGGACAGCTGGCAGGTGTGTTTGCAACATCAGTATACAGCCACAACAATGAGACATGTTCTCGATTTGACGTTGTTTTTGACCGTTATGAAGCCAGTCCCATCAAGGATGCAACACGAATTCAACGGACAGGGAAAAACAGACCAATCCGCCGAAAAATCGAGAATGCAGATGCCCCCTTACTGTTAACTGGAAGCAATTCATTGATCACCCTGAAAACAAACAGGACTTGGGAAATGTTTTGAGTATGGAGATCATGAGTCGAGCAAGGTCAACTTTGCATATCTGTGACGTTGTAACAGCTGGGCGATTCCATTAGAGAACAGCAGCTGAGTCATCTCTGGGAACCGATGTCAGTGCACTCAGATCCAATCGTGATGAGGCAGACACTCGAATAATTCTGCATGCCAGAACATCAGCAGCACAAGGGTATAAACGAATTGTTGTCAACTCAAGAGACACTGATGTTCTTGTACTGTTGGTGCACTTTGCAAACCAGCTTTCCCCTGAAGTGTGGTTTCGGATTGGCTAAGCAAAGCAACGTATGTATGTTGCTGTACACACCCTAGGCATTAATTAAGCCCCTTGCAATACTCTTCCAGCCTTCAACGCACTAACTGGGTGTGACACAGTTAGTCAATTGTCTGGTATTAGGAAATCAACTGCCTGGAAGGTATTCATAAAGCACTTTTCACTGCTGGATGACCTTTGACATGGGACTCTCAGTGATGAAACACTTCGCAAAGTTGAAAAGTTCATCTGGAGATTGTACTCAGAAAATGACACACAGATCAACGATGTTCGTTTCAAGCTATTCAGAAAAGGTGCAAAGGACATTGACAAATTGCCACCGACCCAGTCTTCTCTACAACAGCACATCAGGCGGGCACACCACCAGTGTGTTGTGTGGCATTCGTCACTGGTTGCACAACCAGACAGTGGCGGCTCGTGATAAAATAAAAGGGGGGACTGCAAGCTTCACACAACAGTAGGATACATACATTTTACCTATCTCAGGTATGAGTTGTAGTTGATGTTCACGGATTTCAGGGCATGGTAGTAGTGGTGGTGGTAGAAGGGATGGTGGCGGTGGTAGTGTTGGCAGTAGAGGAGATGGCTGAGGTGGTGATGGTAGAATTACAGTATTACTTGAAAATAAAGTCATTACCGCTTTATTTTGCCGCCACCGCCCGCCGTCACTATGCACACCGTTTACACGCACTGGGGACGAGACTAAAAGGCTGGGGGACGAGACTAAAAAGCTGGCTCGGCTGCAGCTCCTGGTGTTCACAAGTGGCGCGGCGGCAGCACAGACATGAATCGTACAGCAAATATGAAAGTAACTTACATTTAAGTCTGGTTTTAATGAAAATTCACTTAGTATAGTATTGAAAATAACATATAATGACTTTTTATTATGATATATTTGTTAGTAGTGTATCAATTCTGCTGTGTCTCTAAAGACATCATACACCTGGCAGTGAGTGTCTGGGGGTGCTGCAGCTCCGCAGCCCTATGCCACGAGCCGCCACTGCAACCAGATATCCCCTCCCCTGTTGGGAATGGCTGGTACAAAGATCCTTCCACATAACAAATGCTGCCTCAATTAATGACTGAAGAAACATTTCCCATTGAGTACCCTCAACTAACGCAATGCCAGTGTAAAACCTGTGACTCGACTAGATGTCGATGCCGTTCAAAGCAGCTGCGATGCACTGTTGGTTGTGGCTGTAGCGATGGAGCTTGTCGGAATCCTTTTAATATAAATTCCCAAGAGGACTCAGATTAAATGATGCTTTGTAACTTTGATGCCTGTCTTTTTGTCTTTGTTTTCAAGAAGATTACAGATGATTCAATCGTATGTTTATATGTTCTTGTATTTTGCAATCATAAAATTGTGAAAAATCATCATTTATTTGATATAATATATTTGTATATATATATATATATATGTATATATATATATATATGTATATATATATATATATATATATATATATATTATATATATATATATATATATAATATGTATATATATAACGATATATATATATATATATATTATATATATATATATATATATATATATATATATATATATATATATATATATATATATATATATATATATATATATATATATATATATATATATATATATATATATATATATATCGTTAAAAGTGATAGCTAGTTCAGCGTTTATTATCTTCTTAAAGATATTTTCTCTTTGTCTTAAGAGTGTCTTATTCTCTTTTGTAATCACTTTTATGACTTCGCCGTAAATTGTCATGTTTGCTGTATCGCGATTTCGGGTCTAAGAACCCTTCTTCAGCAGCATATGGAAGATGTTTTCTCCTCAGGAGTTGAGGTGAGCATGATTAAGATGCTGTTGTTGTTGTTGTTGTTGTAGATTGTCACCTGTGTTTACAGGTGACATGGGCCCTTCGCCTGATGGCGGCCCATAGGTGTAAGACGAGGGACAATGCCCATAGGTGAAAGTCGAGGGACAATGGGAGGGGGCGCAGCACTTATGGGCTGCGCGTCGGGGAAGGAGGTGGGAAGAGGAACCGTGGGGGGGCATGCTTGGCCCGCTGCCACGGGGGCTGGCGTGTTATCCCACCAGCAGCTCCTTGCGCAGCGACTGCTGGCTTCCTCTGGGGATTAAGATGCTTTTTTTTTTCTTTTTTTTTTTCCTATTGCTTTCTCTGAAGAGAGAAGCACGGGCTAAATATAAAGCCCGCCAGAGTGTTCAGTATTTATAAATAATGTTAACGGGGGGGAGGGTAGGAGGAAACAAGGGCAGCGAGCGTAGGTAAAGGTGAGGAGGCAACGACACGTGCAGCCCGTACATATTCCGGCTCTGGGGAGGCAGGGATCAGATGGCGAATTGAGTGGGATGCTGGGCAGTGGAGCAGGTAGTGCTCAAGGGGATTTTGTGGCTCTGCGAAATAGTGAGGACAGGGGGCAGGGTCGTCACCAAGTATTTGGGTGGAGCAATGGAAGCCGAACCTTAGTCGGACCAGCTGTCGTACTACAGGTGGAGTGAACCGGGAAAGATGGAGGTGAGGCGTTTGTCTGGTGGCTGTAATGTACCATGTGGCAGAACGAGAGCCATGCTCCATAGCGTCGTTGAGAAGAAGTTGGGAGGCTTGAAGAGCAGCTCGGTTGACAGAAGACTTTATCTGGGCGTAACTGGGGAGGAGGGGAAAGGTAACTTCCGGCGCTGTGCTGGCTCTGCGTGCTGCCTCGTCTGCTCGTTCGTTACCAGATACACCGACATGGCTTGGCACCCAATGAAGGAAAACATTTGAGTTTAGGCGATACAATGTCAGGAGATGATGGTGGGTGGAAGACAGGAGTTGGACATTGTCTTTGAAGGTGGTAGCATTAAGGGAGTGAAGAGCAGAGAGTGAGTCAGTGAAAAGGTGAAGTTCAGGAACGGGTGACTCACAAGCATGGTGAAGGGCAGATAGCAGCGCCACAAGTTCCGCTTGGAATGCAGAAGAATTGTCAGGGAGACGAAGTGATCGCTGGAGAGCACCACTGACAAAGGCGGAACCAGAATTGCCATTTTCACCAGCAGAACCATCAGTGAAGTAGAGACGGGTGGCGGGAGTAGAAAGAGGGGCGATTGTGGCTAGACTCTCCTGGCGGAGAAGGGCAGGTAGTTGTTGTTTTGGGTGAGTGCGAGACGGGAGAATGACCTGGAAGGTCTTGGGGGCCCAAGGAGGCGGCGGAAAATGGTCTGGGACGGTCAGATCCGGATCACAACGGACCAAGTCAGCCACTCCAAGCGCTCGTGCAGCATCAGCCATGGCGTGGACCCAGTCGCCATCGGGGCGGGTATTCGGAGGACGCTGGAAGCCGTGGCGAAGGTGGGCCGCAAGAGTGGAGTTGGGGCGGGTCTTGAGGTACCTGGCCATAGCTAGTGCTGCTCTAGCGTAGATGCGGTGTCTGATGGTGGGGAGTCCGCATTCTGCGAGCATGGTGACGATGCGTGTCCAACGAGGAGCATTCAGGATGGCCCGCATTGCATCATTCTGAGCCACCTCTAGGGACTGAAAGAGAGCATCCGAGAAGAAGGCAGGGGGGACAGTAATCGATAAGAGAACGAATGGCGGCTATGTATAAGAGGCGGGTGATGTTGCAGGGCGCACCGTTGCCGCCGCGGGAGAGAAAAAGAAGAGCCTTGGTGCGTGCTTTGACACGTTCTCGAACATAGCGGACATGTGTTGTGAAGGACAGTTTCGAGTCGAGCCAAATGCCAAGGTATGTGTGGGGGCGTACTGTAGGACAGTGAGACCGAGCTGGAGTGGCTGAGGAGGTGGAGGTTGGCCAAAGGTCATATAGCGAGATTTGTCCGGGGTTGAGTTTGAGCCCCAGAGAGGTGCAGCGTTGTTGGAGGCAGTCTAAGGCTGCTGATATCTGTTGAGGTTGGCACCGTCCAGGAAAAACGAGAGCCAAGTCGTCAGCATAGCAGAGAAGCTGAACTCCTCTCTCATAGATTAAGATGCGAAGTGAAGCGCTATTTATAGCCGGTCTGCCTGCCACGCAGCCTATTACCGATGTCGTTGATTGGTAGATAGCTTTTGCTTCTCGTCTTCTTGAGTGGGAGACGCTGATTGGTTGTTTGGTCTTCGCTTGGTTTTTCTGTGAGTAGGCTGTTATTTGCTTTTGTTCTTTTCATGCTGGGTAGAGCTTGTAGGTCGTTTGCCTGTACGTTAAGCTTGAGATTGATCTCTTTTATGTACAGTGCTTCTAGGATGGGAAGTCGCCGCAGATCTGCACACATGTCAACCAATTCTGTATTTTCTTCTAGAATTTTTCTTGTTATGATGATGCCATGTTGTTCTAATAGGTGACTTTTTGGGGCTCCGGAAGTTAGGTGGCAAGTAAGACGTCTGGACAGCTTCGTTGTCGTCATGCCGATGTAGGATGAGGAGAGGACTTCACAGTTTCCTCTTTTGCATGTGATCCTATATACGACATGGGACTTTTGTTTTGTCTCCTTCGTCTGGCTTGGGCTGTTACGGAGAAGGAGGTTGCTGGTGTTCTTGTTCTTGTAGTAAATTTGTAGTTTTATTCTCCTCTCTTGGTCTGCAGGTTTCACATTACGATGGACGATTTGTGATATTATTCTTTCTTCTTCCTGGTGAGCGGTGGAGAAGAAAGCCCGGTAGAAGATAGTTATGTCTTGACTCTTTTTTGTGGCGTTAGGGTTGTACCAGTTCTCCATGATTTTCTTAGTCTGATGGTTGATGTCTCTCTCGCTGAACATCAACCGTCAGACTAAGAAAATCATGGAGAACTAGTACAACCCTAACGCCACAAAAAAGAGTCAAGACATAACTATCTTCTACCGGGCTTTCTTCTCCACCGCTCACCAGGAAGAAGAAAGAATAATATCATAAATCGTCCACCGTAATGTGAAACCTGCAGACCACGAGAGGAGAATAAAACTACAAATTTACTACAAGAACAAGAACACCAGCAACCTCCTTCTCCGTAACAGCCCAAGCCAGACGAAGGAGACAAAACAAAAGTCCCATGACGTATATAGGATCACATGCAAAAGAGGAAACTGTGAAGTCCTCCTCTCATCCTACATCGGCATGACGACAACGAAGCTGTCCAGTCGTCTTACTTGCCACCTAGCTTCCGGAGCCCCAAAAAGTCACCTATTAGAACAACATGGCATCATCATAAGAAGAAAAATTCTAGAAGAAAATACAGAATTGGTTGACATGTGTGCAGATGTGCGGCGACTTCCCATCCTAGAAGCACTGTACATAAAAGAGATCAATCCCAAGCTTAACGTACAGGCAAACGACCTACAAGCTCTACCCAGCATGAAAAGAACAAAGTAAATAAGAGCCTACTCACAGA